>JAOSBL010162682.1:0-11519 GCA_027568915.1 Erythroxylum roraimae
TTCTATACTATTTTATATAATTTCTATATTACGTAAAATATAAAAATATAAAATATATATATGAAAAGATTTGGCAACGATTATATTAGTGATGCTTTAGCAGAAACATCGCCTAGAGATTAGGCATTTAGTGATGTTTTTCATAAATCGTCATAAATGGTCAACTCTTTGGTGGCGTTTGTCTTAATTTGTCGCCAATGGTCTACCATTGGCAAGGATTCCACGAAATTGTTGCTAAAGGGCTAACCTTTCGGCGACATTTTGGTTGAAGCATTGCCAATGGTCTACATTTGGCGACGTTTTTTTTTGAAATCGTCGTCAAATGTTGGGTATAGTTCTTAAATATAACCCGAAAATGACGTCATTTTTTCCATAACAATCGATGTCATTTTCCTATTATCTTAAACACGAAAACAAAGTGGTCTTCCTCTTCATTGTTAATCATCGTTTTTCCAATAAAATTATGCGTTGAACCTCATCCAACTTCATCGTTCCTCATCCGTTGTCTCCGGTTGTCAGTCTGTATAGGTAAGTCGTCTAACTTATCCTCAGTTTTTATGTTCTGCTTTCATTATATGAGTTTTTGTGTCTGAGTTTTGTATTCTTCTTTCATTATCTCAGTTTTATGTACTATTGTTTGGAAGATGGTGAACGCATATTGTTCTTTGGTCCATAATGGGATGATTAAGGCTTAGATGGATTTGCAAGCTTGTTTGAGGATAGCCTATAATGTGTTTGATGAAAGTTCTGTTAAAGACGATTTGCTTTTGTTTGAACTATTTGTGACAAATTAGTAGAGCATTCAAAACATATATTGGGTAACAAATTGGTTAAAAACCTACAACTCACATTTAACATCTAAATACTCAACAATCTCTTTATTCAACATATCACCTCATATGTGACATATTTAAATGTAATGTAAATGTACAAGTTCAATGCTTAAATGCAATCTCCAATTTACATTCGTAGTTGCAACTTTATCCACTAGGCACATCCCCATGCTCATCAAGTTCTTTTTTTTCTTTCACAAAACCCTTTAATTATTTCAATTCAATTTTTTAATTTTCCATTAAGGTTAGGAAAAAAAATCAATTTCAGGCTAAAGCTCACATGTGGTGTTTAATGGAAGAAAGAGAGTTATTAGCTCAATTTGTTAAATCATCTAATATATGCTTCCTATAGTGATTTTAAGAAAATATCATGCTTCTTTGTTTATCATAGGGAATAGAATAATAATGAGCTTATTTTATATCATTTTTTATGATAAAGAGGAATATATGAACGACATGATATTTTGTGCTCTTTTAGTTTGATCTTCCACCAAAGTTGTGCTTATTTTTGTCTTGTGAACTATATTTTATAGGTTTAGAATGTGAACTATATATAAAAGTATTGAAATCCTTTTACCCTTTAGACTTGGAAGATGATGTATGAATATTGAAGTTTTCATGTCTAGAATTTAATGTCATATGCAGATTGTTTATGACTTAGAGTAATGATTCATAACGATAAGCATTATTTTCCATTATAGGAAAAAATGTATTGACATTGTATGGTGCACTTCCATAAGTGAACCCAATTTCATGCCTATTATCTAAACTCTTTTAGGCTCCAAACATGTTCAATTTTCACTACTTATAGTGAATTTAGGCAATAATTCTATGAGGACATTGATTTCTTTTATTCAATGTCTCATTTATCTTTGATGGCATTGATCTCTTTTATTCAATGTCTCATTTATATGCAACAAATTATGCTCCAAACATGTTTGTACCATTTTTGTTATTATTAGATTTATGAAGACCAAAGTTATATTGATTTATCATTATGTTAAATTGTATTGATTTCATTGTTTGTTTGAATTAAAACTTAGTATGTCAACTTGTATTGAAGGTAATAGAAGTGTTCTTTATATTGTTTGAAATGTAATGTTGGTAACATTTATGTTAATGTGTATTGTTAATGATTGAGTTATCTTAATGCGTATTGTTGATGGTTGATTTATGTTAATAGGGATTGTTAATGATTGAGTTATGTTAATGCGTATTGTTGATGTTTTAGTTATGATAATGTGAATTGTTGATGTTTGAGTTATGTTAATGCGGATTTTTGATGATTGAGTTATGTTAATACGTATTGTTGATGTTTGAGTTATGTTAACATAGATTGTTAATGATTGAGTTATGTTAATGCAGATTGTTGATAGTTGAGTTATGTTAATACGTATTATTGATGTTTAAGTTATGTTAAGGCAGATAGTTGATGATTGAGTTATGTTAATGCGGATTGTTGATTATTGAGTTACGTTAATACAAATTGTTGATGATTGAATGTATTTTAGTAATGATGATTGGATGTATTGTAATGTTAATAAAATTTATGTTTGTTTTTATAGATATCCAATACAATGAAACATGGTAAAAACAAAGAGAAGAAGGTGACAAGTATCCAACTTGTTGAACAGAGGGATCTACAACTTCAAACAAACCAATCAGTTCCTTGCCAACAACAACATTCGACCTCAGCCACCAATGAAGCAAGTCGACAACAACCTTATTCTTCCTTAACCAATAATTAATCAACTTGTACAGAGGGATCTATATGTTTATTAATATTTAACACTTACAAATAGACTTATGCTTAAATATATATTTACATGTTTAATGCGTATTTTCTTATCATTATTTATTAGTTGTCAAGTTTCAGTGTCAACATCAGAAAAAAGATGTAGAGGTATAACTAAAGGTTATGAGTTCCAATGAATAGATGCTGCAATAAATATCAAGTTGTCAGTACATATTGATATTTCACAAGGTCGCCCTTTAGAGAAGGTCCAATCTGCAAAATGTAATTAAAAACTTTTGATTACATTTTTCGAAACGTAGCTATTATTTTTAACCTACGAAAACTAAGTGTAGCTAGAAACGTATTGGCGACAATTTCTCAAAATGTCTTTAATATTTTTTTGCTACAAAAATAAAGAGTAGGGAAATACTATTAGTGACGGTTAGTGAAAAACATCGCTAATAGTTTTCAAATACAGGGATTTAACAACATTTTTAGCAACGAATATAAATCATCACTAAAGACTATTAGCAACAATTTTGGGACCTCTAGCTACGAATTATTTTTTAGCCAAAAGTCCTTTTTGTTGTATTGTTGACCAAAACACAATTATTTTGTAACTAATTGATTGCGTTTTAGTGTAAAGTAGATTATTCGATTGACAATCAAAACACAAGTTAATCATAGGTAAATTAACCAAGTATTTTGTAACAAAACCTTCTGAGCTTTAAACTAGATTACACTTATGCATTTTGAGCAAGACAAAGATTAAGCTTTTGCATTTTGTAAACAAAAAGGGGAAGAGGAAAGAAAAGGCAGTGCAATAGAGTAAAGGTTGCCCATAACAAGAACTAAGATGCAAAGCTTAAGTTTTTGCATTTTGTATGTTGGTTAGCAACAGAAGAGTGGGAGGGAAGTGAGGTAATTCTTTTTCCTAATCTCGTTAAACTCTTAGGGTTTTATCAATATGAATTTATGATATATCAAATTGGGAGTGTATAGTGACCTAACCTCTTAGACATTTATCCTTCATTCAATTTAACCAGTCTGACCTAAACTCTTAAGTCAATTTTGATAGCTAAAAGCTCAAATTGGGGCCAATCATTTTTAGGTTTGATCAATTTAAAACCAAACCTTGTAAGCTGCTCAATAAAAGTCTAAACGTTCACGAGTCTAATCAATGTTAGGCTATTTTGGATGGAAATTAGGAACTGTCATACATGTGCCGTTACATGAAATTGGGCATGTATTCTTATCAATCTGAATTTATGATCAATGAAATTGGGCATGTATTTTTGATCTAACTTGTTCAATATTTATCATTCATTCAATTTTACCATGCTTGGCTTGATATGACTCCTTTAACTGAGTACTTAATTCTATACCAAAACTATAAATTTATTTGCTTGGCTTAAGATGACTACTTCAACTAAATCCTTACTTAAAATGAATACTTATGTACTAATTGATACTTATGTACTAGTTGAACTTCTAATCTCTAAGAAATAGAAAACCTTGTCTACCTGCAAGAAAAGATTACTGAAAAAACATGGTTAGATAAGAATAGACCACTTACTAGGAAGTAAAATTGAAGAAGAGGAGTCTATAGAACAGTTGGAGCAAAATAATAGTGTTTGGAAAAGATAGAAGAGAACTACGATGATGCTATTTATTATGTTTGTAGAATTTGAGAATTGGGAGTGGTGCCTATATTGTATAAAATGTAGCTTGAACCTTTATTTATAGCCAAGATGTTTTTATATGTCACAAATTTTCAAATTTTAACTTCTTTTTAATGGTTTTTAAAAGAATGCAGGGATGTCAACATGTATATTTAAAAAGTTAGCTACAATATATGTTGATCTTAACTTGAAAAAAGTTAAATATTACATATAGAGTGCATTTATCATTTTAAAAGGCTAAAATATAAGTTACATTTTTCATTAAAATGATATTGATACATCTTTTTGTTTAATATTGACGTGCATTGAAATTATACTATTATTGATAGATCTTATTGTCTGACACCTTTAATATTTTATTAACATTCAATTTTTTGGTTTATTAGGATGTAGAATCTCATTGAAAACTGAATTCTTTGCTATTGTGAAGTAGAAATTGATATAACTTATTTGGGTATATTGGTGGTAGCAAAATTTTAGTTACAAGCATAGACCCAGACAAATTTTATTGGTTTAGTATTGTGGAAACTGCAAAGCATAATTGGTATGATATGTTAGATAAAGTATACTACAAACATCCATATAAACATGAAGAAGGTGGATTCGTTGAGATTGAAGATGATTCAAAATAAATTATTTAACCTCGATTGTTTTAAAATATAAAAGAGTGACGATTTAGTTTAAAGGTGAGAATAATGCAGAGAACCTCGATTGTTTTAAAATATAAAAGAGTGACGATTTAGTTTAAAGGTGAGAATAATGCAGAGAAAGATTTAAAAAAAGATATTATGGATGACAGTGATGGTAATATAGATGGTGATGTGATGATAATATAATTCCAAAGAACAGTGAAGAAGAAAACAATAATTACACATATAATGAATTGATTATTTTAGGAGTGAGTAACGCAGATAATGGAATGAAACGTAACATGAAACCCTCTGCTTCCATCTCATTTCGTTCCATTCCATTATGAAACCCTTAACCAAACAATGGAAGTGTATTACGTTCCATCTTGTTCCATTACCAACCCCTCAACCAAACAGGGCTTTACACTACACTCCTTACTCATATGACAATCCTTTACCTACTTGTCTACTACTTCCAATGTCTTGTTTGGAGTTTGGTGTGCCAAAATACCCTTCTCTTGGGAATAGAAACTCATTTCTTAGGGAATGAATAGACGTCTACCACTGAAGACAACATTGTCACTTTTCCTGTCAGTGGCATATCATATTGTGGATCACGATAGTACACATCAATTAGCTCCACAGATTTTTTTCACGCTCCCTTTTTTATTTCTTTCGATGCACAAACTTCCCAACGCAGTTCTATTGTCAAGTTTTCTAAGTCCAAAGCTACTCCTTCGCTTAATTTTGGCTAGGTGCTATGAATCCCCTCTAAGGATTTATTATTATTTTATTTCAATTATTTATGATTACTTTATTATAAGTATTTATCATTATTATTAATATTATTACTGTATTTATGTATTTAGTTATTTTATTACATCTTTTATGTCTATTTGACCTATATATTGACTTATTTTATTTTATTATTTTATGATTATTCTACTAGGTATTGTTGTATTACTTTTTTTGTATTTTTGTATTTACTTATGTTTATTACATTTTTATGTTTATGTTTATTTTATTTATTTATTTATATCCATTACTTATTTGTATTTTTGTATTTACTTATGTTTATTAAATTTATAGTGTTTATTTGCTATATTTATTTTATTTTATTTTATTATTTTAGCTTTATTTATTTACTCTTTTTAACCTGCGTTACTTATTTGTAGTTTTGTTGTATTATTAATATACTACATTTTCATTGTCACATTTGCCTATGGGTGTACCAGAAATAGCATCTCTACTCTATAAATATAAGACTGCGTACTATCAGAGCTCCCCAGACCCGACGTTAGTGCAGGATTTGGACTGAGTGAGATGATGATGATGATGATGATGATTGTGGTATTAAATGATAATGATAATAGCAAGGTGCATGCAATAGAGGGCATGCAAACTAAAATTGAGGATGCACAAATTAAAGTTGAGAGGGAAAATTAAAGTTGACAGTGTGCAAACTAAAGTTTAAGGTGTGAATAATGAAACATAAGTATGCAAACTAAAGTTAAGGGTGTGTGTGTAAAAGTTGAAGTTGTGCATCTTCAATTAAAGGGTTCCTAAACTAAAGTTGAGGGTGATTATACTGGAGTAGAAGGTGTACAAACTAAAAAGGATCCAAATGCTTCTGTTGAAAATAAAGTTAGTGAGGATGATGTACTAATTGGTTTAGAATGTAATAGTGGAAGAGATGATGATAAGCTTTAAGCTTTGAGATCAAAATACAAAGAGGAGGTCCAAAAGAAGAATTGAAGACGAGGATGTGAATGATGATGTTAAAAATAGAGAAAAAGAACATAAAGATGATTAAGTCTTAATCTAAAAAAGATAGTGAGTATAATGAGAGTGATGACTCAAGTTAGTGCTACATATTGCACTACGAGGTAAGTATAATTTTTTTTTATAATCAAACATCTAGCATTCCATCTTAGGCCATAGGTTTGAAGTTCAGGTTAGGGAATTCAAGAAGGTAGTTATTAAATACTCCACTGCAAAGAGTTTGTGCCTAAAATATAAGAAAAATGAAAAGTGTTAAATGAAAGTGAAATGTGCATCACAATGCTCTTAGTTACTTTTTAGAAGTATTGATGGAAATTGACAATTGTTTGTCATGGAGAGATATAATCCTAGGCAAAATTGTACAACCATTAACATTAACAAGCTTATCACATCCAAATGGATTGGAAGCCACTAAAAGAGCATGATTGAATCATAACCAAACATCAAGGTTGAAAACTTAAAGGCTTTAATCTAAAAGGACTTAAAAGTATACATGAGTTTTAACACTTATAAAAGAGCAAAGGTTGTTGTCATCAAGATGATGTAAGGTGTTACATAGAAGATTTTTTTTTAAATTATTGGTATGGTGAGGAGGTGAAGAACACGAACCTAAGTACGATATGGGCAGTTAGAACAATAACTAATGTTAATGGTAAAAGGGTGGTTGCAAGATGCTATATTTGTTTCAATAATTGTAAAAAGGGTTGGGTTGAAGGTTGTAGACCAATAATAGAACTTAATGGATGTTTTTTAAAACAGATGTGTAAAGAACAGTTGTTGGCTTCTGTTGGAATGGATGGAAATAATCAAATGTTTCCTATTGTTTAGGGTGATTGATGTTGAATGTATAGAAGCATGAAAGTGGTTTATAAAGCATCTAATTTCAAATCTACAACTTGGAGATGAAATGGCTTTACATTCATATTTGACATGCAAAAGGTATGCTCTCGTATTATTCTCATATTGTTAATTATATATATTTGTCTATTTTATCTATTATTTATTTTAATTGATTTTTTGCTATTTAAGGTTTTCTTCATGCAATTAAAAACTTGTTACCGAATGTTTAGTTTAGAATGTGTGCAAGGCACATTTATACTAATTAGAGAAAAAATTGGCGTGGAGATGATATAAAGTTTCAATTATAGACAATAGCCAAAGCCACTTGTCCCTGATTTTGATGATTAGTTGCATGTTCTAAATGAATTAAGGCCAGGTTGTGTTAAAGATTTATTAAAATATCCCAATGAGACATAGGTCCCATTTGGTGAATGGCTTATCAGCCAAAAATTAGTTGATTGACCATGTTTAGCTTATTAACTATGTTAAACAACTACTATTGTGTTTGGTAATTAGCTAATTAGGTTAACTAATTGAATCTAATCAGTTGATTTTCAAAAAGCTCAGGAGGACCAGCGTTTGGCCTTCAACTGATCAAAAAATGACGAACGTGCCCAGCGACAATTCATTCAGAAAGTTTTGGGTAGATTTTTCTCTCTTTTCTTTAAACGTCTTCTTTCTTCACAAACCTTCGTTTTGATCACAATCTTCTACCAACGTTTTATCTTCTATTCGTTTGTTCTAATCATGATTGTGTCATCAGAAAAGAATACCCACTGCTTACTTCTTCACTTCGATCTTTATAAACTTGGTTAATAAGAAAGGCTGGGATTGATAGGAAGGAATGGAAAAGACGATTGATGCACATGGATTTTCATTCAGCTAAAGGCACAGGATTGGTGCACAATTGTAGGTTTCTTATTTTATGTTCTTTGTATCTTATGGTTTATTAAATGTTAAACAAGAGAATTGACTAGAGCCTTAGATAAAATCCAGACATAGCCTAAAAGACACTATCGGGATTTCTTTCAAGTATTTGTCTTTTATTTTTTCTAGATTTAGAGGGCAACAAGGAATCATAAAGTTGTTGTCTTAAGGGTTTATGGGTTTTACTTTTCATAGTCTTGAAAAAAGAGTTGATTCGTTATTTACTGCTCTGGTTAAAGTTAACTTCATCACTTTTGAGTATAAAGATAGCAAAAGCTTGTTACTTTAGGTATTTGTCTCTTATGGAAAAGGCTTACAGAAGATTGCAAAAGTTTGTCACTTTAGATCTTTGTTCTGTTCTAGGAAGGTTAAGTATTCGACAAAAGGTTTCAGTGACAAACCATCGGTTTAAGCCTTGTAAAGTGCAACTATAAGTGTTTGATCCTTACCAAATTTTAGTTTTGCTCTTTTTCTGAATATCCTTCCCTATTTTAATGAACACACTTCCTTGAAAGCACATGCTTACTTGTTTTGTACCTTTAATTTTAAAGATTTTTTCAGAAGAGTTCTCTTCAGCTCCAAGACTGAAATTAAGGGTAAACTCAAGTCAAAGGTAAGACTTTATTTCTGGTTTTGGTTCATGTTTAGTCAGCTTATTGTTGACATGTACGGATAGTTTCAAATGAATGGTGTCATTATCAAATGTTATTTTTCAATTGTACATAGTTTTTATAATGTCTAAGTACCCTCTTCACTTTAGGGTGATATGAAATTATTGTGTTTTATCTGTTATTTACTTGCTTTTGAAATTTCAAGCTTTTGCTTGATCCATTTATAAGTGTAAACATCAAACTTTTGGGTTTAATGTGAACATGTATTAATGGTTTTAACCCTCTAGAAGTCTTTTAGGTCAATCTTTATCACATATCCTTTAGTAACCAAAAGAAAAATCTTTTCTGTCTTTAGTTTTAGTAACAAGGAAGCTTCTTTTTGTTTAATCAAGTGAATGACTTTTCTTACCGGTGATCCTCCGTGTGTTATATGGAATTGTTAGTGGCTAGTATTTTGTAGTGTTGATATGTAGATAACACTTCATAGTTGTTTGAACTCATATTCTTGCTTGAAAAAATGTTTACTATAATTTGTAGTTTAGATCTCCTGTTCATATTGCTTCCACCATCTTACTAATACATGTATTTGGTTTGTAAAAAATGAAATTCTATATGCTTCTAGTTTGAGTGGTTGTTTTCTTTTCTTCTTTTTTCTTTTTTTTTGCGATAAGAGAGAAAAAAGGTACCATTTTGTGTGAATTTTAGAATCAGTAAAGCTAGTCATTTTAACTCCATTATTGTAGTGTGTTCTAATTTCAATTTCAGTTCAATGATTAGGCAAGTGATTGATACCTTTGTTTGTTTTAAAAGGTGGGTGTCAGGGTGGGCATAGTTAGAGTCAATCTTGTGGCCGTAACAAAGCTCGAGAAAGTCAAAGATTTATCAAGTTTGTAGTTACTGTGTGGATTAACTAAACTTTGAGCTGAAGAAATTTGGAAGATATGATTGCACCTACTCAGCATTTGTTGGATTTTACTTTGAATTCTCATAATGAGCTCTGGTAGAGTCTAGTTTAGTGGTGAAGGTGCTGTTAGTGGATCGAGGAAGCGAAAGCAAAAACCTGGGATGAGCCTGAAGGAAATGGCTACAAGCAGTGAGCGTGAAAGCAAACAAAAGCTTGTCCATTTATTTTGTAGCTAGGAAGGTCGTAACTGTAACATATGTTCTTCTATTTTGTAGCTTGGTGTCTCTTGCTTTGAAAGATGTTACATGAACAGTTCTACATTGCACCAAATTACATAATCATTCTCTACACATTCTTGTCTTAAATTCTTCTTGGTATAAAATTATGCACTTCTTTTTTCTGTTTTCTGTTCTTTTGTTTCTTCGGTTTGCACTCTTTTCCATTATCATTGAAGAGTTAGTGGAATAGTTAGCAATAAGGCCTGTTCATTGCATGCCCGCACCATTTGAAGATTGATTTGTTCCTTCTTTTGTGTAATTTATTGATTTTGATAAACCTGTCATCTAGAATTACTGTTGTGAATTTTTTTGTTGGCAGACAAATTACTATTGGTTGTTGTGGCAGTGGTAGTGACGGTGGGTGGTAGTGGAATGGTAGTGGGATAAAAGACAATTGAATTTTTAAATTAATTTTTGAATAAATTTATCAAGACTTATTACAATTTTCGTATTTAAAATTGTTAAAATACTTTAAATTTAGACATGTATGTGAATTAATATGGTATTCAAGAATAACTTCTTAATCATGTATTAATGAATAAATTTAAATTTAAATTATAAGGTATCAAAGTCTAATTTGCAACTATTTTGTTTTATTCCTAACTCTCTCTTTTCTTTCTTTTTTATTTTCTTTCTGACTTGTAACCATTTTGTTTTATCCCTATGTTCATTTCTTTTGCTCTATTTGAATTGTGTTGTTAAACTCCATTTGTTGTTGTTGTTGTTGTTATTGTTTTGTTGTTGCTGCTGTTGTTGTTGTTGTTGTTATTAGAGTTATAAACTTAATTTTTGTAGAATATTCCTATAAGAATATTAAATGAAATACTAAGATATATTGTTGGACCCCGAACTTTTCTTGAAAATTAGAAATTATTAAATGAAATTAAATGAGAAATTAGTGGTGTTTAATGTTGTATTTGGGTAATGGCAATTGGTATTTTGAGGTTAATACATGAAATGGGTGTTTAATGTATGATTGTGTATGACTTTGCGAAAAAGGAATGTGTATGTGCATGTTATTCCTTGTTGAGTTTGCTATTGAGTAATTGCTTTGGAATGGCATGCTAGAGATTTGAATTGTGTTTGAGATGAATTGGATGAAGAATAAGTGAAGTTGATTTGTTGGTAAGTGAAGTTGATGTGTTGACAAGCCATCCTAAGTGTAGGAATGGTGTTCAGAAACTTCAATGACAAATCTGTACTGATCTACGGAGAATTAGTTAAAGTGGTCTTAATGAAAGTTGTAGCTTATGTTTCCAGCTTTCTAACGCCATAAAGTATGCAATTTTTTGATATCG
>JAOSBL010162860.1:0-11506 GCA_027568915.1 Erythroxylum roraimae
AACTTCTTCTTTGCTTTACACATAGCTAATTGCCAACCATTTCTTATTTAATAGTCTTAGCTTACAAAAAGGTTCGGTGTCCAACATTTCTTCTGTGTTTCTCCACTTCTTCTGTGCTTTTCGCTTCTTCTGTGTTTTCCGCTTCCTCAGTGTTTTGCGCATCTTCTGTGTTTTGTGCTTGTTCTGTGTTTTGCGCTTCTTATGTGTTTCTCTACTTCTTCTGTGTTTTGCGCTTCTTCTTTATTTTGCGCTTCCTATGTGTTTCCCCACTTCTTCTGTGTTTTGCGCTTCTTCTGTTTGTTCCACTTCTTCTGTGTTTTGTGCTTCTTCAGTGTTTTCCGCTTCTTCAGTGTTTTCCACTACTTCTGTGTTTTGAGCTTCTTTTGTGTTTTGCGCTTCTTCTGTGTTTCTCCACTTCTTCTGTGTTTTGCACTTCTTCTGTGTTTCTCCACTTCTTATGTGTTTTGCGCTTCTTCTTTGTTTTTTATTTCTTCTGTGTTTTTCACATCTTTTGTGTTTTGCGCTTCTTCTGTGTTTCTTCACTTCTTTTGTGTTTTGCGCTTCTTCTGTGTTTCTTCACTTCTTTTGTGTTTTGCGCTTCTTCTGTGTTTTCCACTTCTTTTGTGTTTTCCACTTGTTCTGTGTTTTGCATTTCTTCTATTCTTTGCGCATCTTCTGTCTTTTGCGCTTGTTCAGTGTTTTGTGCTTATTCTGTGTTTTGCAATTCTTATGTGATTCTCTACTTCTTCAGTGTTTTGCGCTTCTTCTGTATTTTGCGCTTCCTATGTGTTTCTTCACTTCTTCTGTGTTTTGCGCTTCTTCTGTGTTTTCCACTTCTTTTGTGTTTTGCAGTTTTTCTGTGTTTTTCACTTCTTCTGTGTTTTGCGCTTCTTTTGTGTTTCTCTCCTCCTTCTCTGTTTTGCGCTTCTTCTGTGTTTCTCCGCTTCTTCTGTGTTTTGTACTTCTTCTGTGTTTCTCCACTTCTTGTGAGTTTTGTGCTTCTTCTGTGTTTTCCACTTCTTCAGTGTTTTGCGCTTCTTTTGTGTTTTGCCCTTCTTCTGTATTTTCCTCTTCTTCTGTGTTTGGGGCTTCTTCTGTGTTTTGCGGTTCTTCCGTGTTTCTCCACTTCTTCTGTGTTTTGCGCTTCTTCTGTGTTTTACGCTTCTTCTGTGTTTTCCACTTCTTCTATATTTTACGTTTCTTCTGTGTTTTGGGTTTTTTCTGTGTTTTCAACTTCTTTTGAGTTTCTCCACTTATTCTGTGTTTTGCGCTTCTTCTGTGATTCTCCACTTCTTCTGTGTTTTGCACTTCTTCTGTGTTCCTCCACTTCTTATGTGTTTTGCACTCCTTCTTTGTTTTCCACTTCTTTTGTGTTTTGCGCTTCTTCTGCGTTTTGCGTTTCTTATGTGTTAGGCATTTCTTCTGTGTTTTCCACTTCTTCTGTGTTTTGTGCTTCTTCTGTGCCTTGCGCATCTTCTGTGTTTTGCGCTTCTTCTGTGTTTTGCGCTTCTTATTTGTTTTGCGCTTTTCTATGTTTTGCGCTTCTTCTGTGTTTTGCGCTTCTTCTGTGTTTTGTGCTTCTTCTGTGATTTGATCTTCCTCTGTGTTTTGCACTACTTCTGTGTTTCTCCAGTTCTTCTGTGTTTTGCTCTTCTTCTGTGTTCCTCTGCTTCTTCTGTGTTTTGTGCTTCTTCTGTGTTTCTCCACTTCTTCTACGTTTTCTGCTTCTTCTGTGTTTTGCGCTTCTTCTGTGTTTCACCACTTCTTCTGTGTTTTGGGCTTCTTCTGTGTTTCTCTGCTTCTTCTGTGTTTAGCGCTTCTTTTCTTTTTCTCCCCTTCTTCTTTGTTTTGCACTTCTTCTGTGTTTTGTGCTTTTTCTGTGTTTTGAGATTCTTCCGTGTTTGCTTCTTCTGTGTTTCTCTGCTTCTTCTGTGTTTTGCACTTCTTCTGCGTTTTCTGCTTCTTCTGTGTTTTGCGCTTCTTCTGTGTTTCTCCACTTCTTCTGTGTTTTGCGCTTCTTATGTGTTTTTCATTTTTTTTTGTGTTTCCCCACTTCTTCTGAGTTTTGCGCTTCTTCTGTTTTTTTCACTTGTTGTGTGTTTTGCGCTTCTTCTCTATTTCTCCACTTCTTCTGTGTTTTGCACTTCTTCTGTGTTTCTCCACATCTTCTGTGTTTTGCGCTTCTTCTGTGTTTTACGCTTCTTCTATATTTCTCCACTTCTTCTGCGTTTTGCGCTTCTTCTGTGTTTTACGTTTCAACTGTGTTTTGTGCTTCTTCTGTGTTTCTCCACTTCTTCTATGTTTTGCACTTCTTATGTGGTTTGTGCTTCTTTTGTGTTTCTCCACTTCTTCTGTGTTTTGTGCTTCTTCTGCGTTTTCCACTTCTTCTGTGTTTTGCGCTTCTTCTATGTTTTTCACTTCTTCTGTGTTTTCCACTGCCTCTTTATTGTGCACTTCTTTAGTGTTTTGCGGATCTTTTGTGTTTTACGCTTATTTTGCGTTTCTCCACTTATTTAGTGTTTTGCGCTTTTTTTGTGTTCTTCTGTGTTTTGCGCTTCTTCTGTGTTTCTCCACTTCTTCTTTGTTTTGCGCCTCTTAAGTGTTTTGCGTTTCTTCTGTGTTTCTCCACTTCTTGTGTGTTTTGCGCTTCTTTTGTGTTTTGCGCTTCTTCTGTGTTTTCCACTACTTCTGTGATTTGCGCTTCTTATGTGTTTTGCGCTTTTTCTGTGTTTTCAACTTCTTCTGTGATTCTTCACTTCTTTGTTTTGCGCTTCTTCTGTGATTCTCCACTTCTTCTGTGTTTTGGGCTTCTTCTGCGTTTCTCCACTTCTTTTGTGTTTTGCGATTCTTCTTTGTTTTCCACTTCTTCTGCATTTTCCACGTCTTTTTTGTTTTGCGCTTCTTCTGTGTTTCTCCACTTCTTTCATGTTTTGCAAATCTTCTGTGTTTTGCGCTTCTTATGTGTTTTGCCCTTCTTCTGAGTTTTTTCACTTCTTTCGTGTTTTGTGCTTTTTCTGTGTTTTCCACTTCTTCTGTGTTTTGCGCATCTTCTGTGTTTTGCGCATCTTCTGTGTTTTGCGCTTTTTCTGTGTTTTGCGCTTCTTCTATGTTTCTCCACTCCTTCTGTGTTTTTTGCTTCTTCTGCATTTCTCCAATTCTTTTGTGTTTTACGATTCTTCTGTGTTTCTCCACTTCTTCTGTGTTTTTCCACTTCTTCTGTGTGTTGCGCTTTTCTGTGTTTTGCGCTTCTTCTGCGTTTTCCACTACTTTTGGGTTTTGCGCCTCTTCTGTGTTTTGCGTTTCTTCTGTGTTTTGCGCTTCTTCTACGTTTCTCTACTTGTTTAGTGTTTTGCGGTTCTTTTGTGTTTTGCGCCTCTTCTATGTTTTCCGCTTCTTCTATGATTCTCCACTTCTTCTGTGTTTTGCACCTCTTAAGTGTTTTGTGTTTCTTCCGTGTTTCTGCACTTCTTCTGTATTTTCCACTTCTTCTCTATTTTGCGCTTCTTCTCTGTTTTCCACTTCTTCTGTGTTTTGCGCTTTTTCTGTGTTTCCAACTTGTTCTGTTTTTCTCCACTTCTTTTGTGATTCTCCACTTCTTCTGTGTTTTGCACTTCTTTTGTGTTTCTCCAATTCTTGTGCTTTTTCTGTGTTTTTCACTTCTTCTGTGTTTTTCATTTCTTCTGTGTTTTACGTTTCTTCTGTTCTTTGCGCATCTTCTGTGTTTCGTGCTTCTTCTGTGTTTTGCGCTACTTTTGTGTTTTGCGCATCTTCTGTGTTTTGCGCATTTTCTGTGTTTTGTGCATCTTCTGTGTTCTGTGCTTGTTCTGTGTTTTGCGCTTCTTCTGTGTTTCTCTACTTCTTCAATGTTTTGCGCTTCCTATGTGTTTCTTTACTTCTTCTTTGTTTTGCGCTTCTTCTGCGTTTTGGGCTTCTTCTGTGTTTCTCCACTGCTTCTGTGTTTTGTGCTTCTTTTGTGTTTCTCCACTTCTTCAGAGTTTTGCGCTTCTTCTGTGTTTTCCACTTTTTTTGTGTTTTGCGCTTCTTATGTGTTTTGCGTTTCTTTTGTTTTTCTACGCTTATTCTATGTTTTGCGCTTCTTCTGTGTTTTACGCTTCTTCTGTGTTTTGCGCTTCTTCTGTGTTTCTCCTCATCTTTTGTGTTTTACGCTTCTTCTGTGTTTCTCCACCTCTTCTATGTTTTGCGCTTCATCTGTATTTTGCGTTTCTTCTATGTTTTGCGCTTCTTCTGTGTTTCTCCACTTCTTCTGTGTTTTGCCCTTCTTCTGTGTTTTGCGCTTCTTATGTGTTTTGTGCTTCTTCTGTGTTTCTCCACTTCTTTTGTGTTTTGCGCTTCTTTTGTGTTTTGCGCTTTTTCTGTGTTTTCCACTTCTTCTATGTTTCTCCACTTCCTCTGTGTTTTACGCTTCTTCTGTGTTTCTCCAGTTCTTCTGTGTTTTGGGCTTCTTCTGTGTTTCTCCACTTCTTCTGTTTTTTGCCCTTTTTATGTATTTTGCGCTTCTTCTGTGTTTTGCGCTTCTTTTGTGTTTTGGGCTTCTTTTGTGTTCCTCCACTTCTTCTGTGTTTTGCGCTTCTTCTGTGTTTCTCAACTTCCTCTGTGTTTTGCGCTTCTTCTGTGTATCTGCACTTCTTCTGTGTTTTGCGCTTCTTCTGTGTTTCTCCACTTCTTCTGTGTTTTGCACCTCTTAGGTGTTTTCCATTTCTTCTGTGTTTCTCCACTTCTTCTGTGTTCTTTGCTTCTTCTGTGTTTTAAACTTCTTCTGGGTTTTTCACTTCTTCTGTGTTTTGCGCTTCTTCTGTGTTTTGCGTTTTTTCTGTGTTTTCCACTTCTTCTGGGTTTCTCCACTTCTTCTGTGTTTTGCGCTTCTTTTGTGATTCTCCACTTCTTCTGTGTTTTGCACTTCTTCTGTGTTTCTCCACTTCTTATTTGTTTTGCGCTTCTTCTTTGTTTTCCACTTCTTTTGTGTTTTGCGCTACTTTTGTGTTTTGCGCTTCTTATGTGTTTTGCACTACTTATGTGTTTTTCACTTCTTCCATGTTTTGCGTTTCTTCTGTGCTTTGCGCATCTTCTGTGTTTTGCGCTTCTTCTGTGTTTTGCGCTACTTCTATGTTTCTCGACTTCTTCTGTATTTTGCGCTTCTTTTGTGTTTCTCCACTTCTTTTGTGTTTTGCGCTTCTTCTGGGTTTCTCCACCTCTTCTGTGTTTCTCCACTTCTTCTGTGTTTTTCCACTTCTTCTGTGTTTTGCGCTTCTTATGTGTTTTGCGCTTCTTCTGTGTTTTGCGCTTCTTCTGTGTTTCTTCACTTCTTCTGTGTTTTGGGCTTCTTCTGTGTTTCTCTGCTTCTTCTGTATTTTTTGCTTCTTCAGTGTTTCTCCACTTCTTTTGTGTATCGCACTTATTCTTTTTTTTTTTCACTTCTTCTGTGTTGTGTGCTTCTTTTGTGTTTTGCGCTTTTTTTGTATTTTCAACTTCTTCTGTGTTTCTCCACTTTTTTTGTGTTTTGCGCTTCTTTTGTGATTCTGCACTTCTTCTGTGTTTTTCCACTTCTTATATGTTTTGCGCTTCTTCTTTGTTTTCCACTTCTTCTGTGTTTTGCGCTACTTTTGTGTTTTGCGCTTCTTATGTGTTTTGCCCTTCTTATGTGCTTTCCACTTCTTCTGTGTTTTGTGTTTCTTCTATGCTTTGCGCATCTTCTGTGTTTTTCGCTTCTTCTGTGTTTTTTGCTATTCTATGTTTCTCGACTTCTTCTGTGTTTTGCGCTTCTTTTGTGTTTCTCCACTTCTTTTGTTTTTTGCGGTTCTTCTGTGTTTCTCCACTTCTTCTGTGTTTCTCCATTTCTTCTGTCTTTTTCCACTTCTTCTATGTTTTGGGCTTCTTATGTGTTTTGCGCTTCTTCTATGTTTTGCGCTTCTTCTGTGTTATCGACTTCTTCTACGTTTTGCAATTCTTCTGTGTTTTGCGCTTCTTCTGTGTTTTGAGGTTCGTCTGTGTTTCTCCACTTCTTTTGTGTTTTGGGCTTCTTCTTTGTTTCTCCGCTTCTTCTGTGTATTTCGCTTTTCCTGTGTTTCTCCACTTCTTTTGTGTATTGCACTTATTCTTTTTTTCGCTTCTTCTGTGTTTTATGCTTTGTCTATGTTTTGCACTTTTTCTGTGTTTTCAACTTCTTCTGTGTTTCTCCACTTCTTCTGTGTTTTGCGCTTCTTCTGTGATTCTCCACTTCTTCTGTGTTTTGCACTTTTTCTGTGTTTTTCCACTTCTTATATGTTTTGCGCTTCTTCTTTGTTTTCCACTTCTTTTGTGTTTTGAGCTTCTTATGTGTTTTGCCCTTCTTATGTGCTTTCCACTTCTTCTATGTTTTGCGTTTCTTCTGTGCTTTGCGCATCTTCTGTGTTTTGCGCTTCTTCTGTGTTTTGTGCTACTTCTATGTTTCTCAACTTCTTCTGTGTTTTGCGCTTTTTTTGTGTTTCTCCACTTCTTTTGTGTTTTGCGGTTCTTCTGTGTTTCTCCACTTCTTCTGTGTTTCTCCACTTCTTCTGTGTTTCTCAACTTCTTTTGTGTTTTGGGCTTCTTATGTGTTTTGCGCTTCTTCTATGTTTTGCGCTTCTTCTATGTTTTGCGCTTCTTTCATGTTATCCACTTCTTCTGTGTTTTGCAATTCTTCTGTGTTTTGCGCTTCTTCTGCGTTTTGGGCTTCTTCTTCGTTTCTCCGCTTCTTCTGTGTATTTTGCTTTTTCTGTGTTTCTCCACTTCTTTTGTGTATTGCACTTATTCTTTTTTTTTCGCTTCTTTTGTGTTTTGTGCTTCGTCTGTGTTTTGCGCTTTTTCTGTGTTTTCAACTTCTTCTGTGTTTCTCCACTTCTTCTGTGTTTTGCCCTTCTTTTGT
Organism: Erythroxylum roraimae; assembly: GCA_027568915.1. Lineage (NCBI taxonomy): Eukaryota > Viridiplantae > Streptophyta > Magnoliopsida > Malpighiales > Erythroxylaceae > Erythroxylum > Erythroxylum roraimae. The sequence goes on from JAOSBL010162860.1 coordinate 6,902, forward strand.
GATTCTCCACTTCTTCTATGTTTTGTACTTCTTCTGTATTTCTCCACTTCTTATATGTTTTGCACTTCTTCTTTGTTTTCCACTTCTTTTGTGTTTTGCCCTACTTTTGTGTTTTGCGCTTCTTATGTGTTTTGCACTTCTTATGTGCTTTCCACTTCTTCTGTGTTCTGCGTTTCTTCTGTGCTTTGCGCATCTTTTGTGTTTTGCGCTTTTTCTGTGTTTTGCGCTACTTCTATGTTTCTTGATTTCTTTTGTGTTTTGCGCTTCTTTTGTGTTTCTCCACTTCTTTTGTTTTTTGAGCTTCTTCTGTGTTTCTCCACTTCTTCTGTGTTTCTCCATTTCTTCTGTGCTTCTCCACTTCTTCTGTGTTTTGCGCTTCTTCTGTGTTTTGTGCTTCTTCTGTGTTTCTCCACTTCTTCTGTGTTTTGCGCTTCTTCTATGTTTCTCCACCTCTTCTATGTTTTGCGCTTTTTCTGTGTTTTCTACTTCTTCTGCGTTTCTCCACTTCTTCTGTCTTTTGCGCTCCTTCTGTGTTTTTCCACTTCTTCTATGTTTTGCGCTTCTTCTCTGTTTCTCCACTTCTTCTGTGTGTTTGCGCTTCTTCTTTGTTTTGCGCTTCTTCTGTGTTTTGCGCTTTTTCTATGTTTTGCGCTTCTGTTTTGTTTCTCCACTTGTTCTGTGTTTTGTGCTTCTTCTGTGTTTTGCGTTTCTTCTGTGTTACTCCACTTTTTCTGTGTTTTGCGCTTCTTCTGTATTTGTCCATTTCTTCTATGTTTTACACTTCTTCTGTGTTTCTCCCCTTTTTGTGTGTTTTGCGCTTCTTCTTTGTTTTCGACTTCTTCTGTGTTTTCCACTTCTTTTGTGTTTTGCGCTTCTTCTGTATTTTGCGCTTCCTATGTGTTTCTCCACTTCTTCTGTGTTTTACGCTTCATCTGTGTTTTGCGCTTCCTCTGTGTTTTCCACTTCTTCTGTGTTTCTCCACTTCTTCTGTGTTTTTCATTTTTTTATGTTTCTCCGCTTCTTCTGTGTTTCTTCACTTCGTCTGTGTTTTGTGCTTTTTCTGTGTTTTCCGCTTCTTCTGTGTTTTGCATTTGTTCTGTGTTTTGCACATCTTCTGTGTTTTGTGCTTGTTCTGTGTTTGGCGCTTCTTCTGTGTTTCTCTACTTCTTCAGTGTTTTGCGCTTCTTCTGTGTTTTACGCTTCTTCTATGTTCTGTGCTTCTTCTATGTTTTGCGCTTCTTCTGTGTTTCTCTACATCTTATGTGTTTTGCGCTTCTTCTGTGTTTTACGCTTCTTCTGTGTTCTGCGCTTCTTCTATGTTTTACGCTTCTTCTGTATTTCTCCACTTTTTCTGTGTTTTGCGCTTCTTCTGTGTTTTGCGTTTCTTATTTCTTTTGCGGTTCTTCTCTGTTTCTCCACTTCTTTTATGTTTTAGGCTTCTTCTGTTTTTTTAACTTCTTCTGTGTTTTGCGTTTCTTCTGTCTTTTGCGCTTCTTCTATGTTTCTCCGCTTCTTCTGTGTCTTGTGCTTCTTCTGTGTTTCTCCACTTCTTGTGTGTATTGCACTTATTCTTTTTTTTCTACTTCTTCTGTGTTTTGCGCTTCTTCTATGTTTCTCCACTTCTTTTGTGTTTTGCGCATCTTCTGTGTTTTGTGCTTCTTATGTGTTTTGCACTTCTTCTGTGTTTATTCACTTATTCTGTGTTTTGCGCTTCTTCTGTGTTTTGCACTTCTTCTTTGTTTTGCGCTTCTTCTGTGTTTATCCACATCTTCTGTGTTTTGCGCTTCTTCTGTGTTTTGTGCTTCTTCTGTGTTTCTCCACTTCTTTTGTGTTTTGCGCTTGTTCTCTGTTTTGCGCTTCTTATGTGTTTTGTGCTTCTTCTGTGTATCTCAACTTCTTCTGCGTTTTGCGCTTCTTCTATGTTTCTTCACTTCTTCTGTGTCTTGCGCTTCTTTTTTGTTTTGCGCTTTTTCTGTGTTCTCCACTTCTTCTGTGTTTCTTCACTTCTTCTGTGTTTTACGCTTCTTTTGTGTTTCTCCAGTTCTTCTGTGTTTTGCGCTTCTTCTATGTTTTGCACTTCTTCTGTGTTTCGCGCTTCTTCTGTGCTTTGTGCTTCTTCTGTATTTCTCCGCTTCTTCTTTGTTTCTCCACTTCTTTTGTGTTTTGCGCTTCTTCTGCATTTCTTCTCTTTTTCTGTGTTTTGCGATTCTTCTGTGTTTTGCGGTTCTTCTCTGTTTTGCACTTCTTCTATGTTTTCTACTTCTTTTGTGTTTTGCACTTCTTCTGTGTTTCTCCAATTCTTTTGTGTTTTGCGCATCTTCTGTGATTTGCGCTTCTTATGTGTTTTGTTCTTCTTTCGTGTTTCTTTGCTTCTTCTGTGTTTTGCGCTTCTTCTATGTTTCTGCACTTCTTCTGTGTTTCTGCACTTCTTCTGTGTTTCTCCACTTCTTCTGTGTTTTCCACTTCTTCTGTGTTTCTCCACTTCTTCTGTGTTTTGCACTTCTTTTGTGTTTTGCGCTTCTTTTGTGTTTTGAGCTTCTTCTGTGTTCTGCGCTTCTTCTCCGTTTCTTCACCTCTTCTGTGTTTTGCGCATCTTCTGTGTTTCTCCGCTTCTTCTGTGTTTCTCGACTTCTTGTATGTTTTGCACTTCTTCTGTGTTTTGCGTTTCTTCTTTGTTTTGAGTTTCTTCTGTGTTTTGCACTTCTTCTGTGTTTCTCCAATTCTGCTGTGTTTTGCGCTTTTTCTGTGTTCCTACGCCTCTTCTGTGTTTTGCGCTTCTTGTGTGTTTCTCCCCTTTTTATGTGTTTTGCGATTCTTCTTTTTTTCCACTTTTTCTGTGTTTTCCGCTTCTTTTGTGTTTTGCGCTTCTTCTGTGTTTCTCCACTTCTTCTATGTTTTGCGCTTCTTCTGTGTTTCTCCGCTTTTTCTGTGTTTTGCGCTTCTTCTGTGTTTCTCCACCTCTTCTGTGTTTTGGGATTCTTCTGTGTTTTGCGCTTCTTCTGTGTTTTAGGATTCTTCTGTGTTTTGCGCTTTTTCTGTGTTTCTCCCCTTCTTGAGTGTTTTGGGCTTCTTCTTTGTTTTTCACTTCTTTTGTGTTTTCCGCCTCTTCTGCGTTTTGCGTTTCTTCTGTGTTTCTCCACTTCTTCTGTGTTTTTCACTTCTTATGTGTTTTGCATTGTTTTTGTGTTTCTCCACATCTTCTGAGTTTTGCGCTTCTTCTGTGTTTCTCCACATCTTCTTCGTTTTGCGCTTCTTCTGTGTTTCTCCACTTCTTCTTTGTTTTGCGTTTCTTCTGTCTTTTGTGATGCTTGTATGTTTCTCCACTTCTTCTATGTTTTGCGCTTCTTATGTGTTTTGTGCTTCTTCTGTGTTTCTCCACTTCCTCTGTGTTTTGCGCTTCTTCTATGTTTTCAACTTCTTCTGTGTTTTGCGCTTCTTTTGTGTTTTTCACTTCTTCTGTTTTTTCCAATGCTTCTGTGTTTTGCGGTTCTTCTGTTTTTTACGCTTCTTCTGCGTTTCTCCACTTCTTTAGTGTTTTGCGCTTCTTTTATGTTCTTCTGTGTTTTGCGTTGCTTCTGTGTTCCTCCACTTCTTGTGTGTTTTGCGTTTCTTCTGTGTTTCTCCACTTCTTGTGTGTTTTGCGCTTCTTATGTGTTTTGCGCTTCTTTTGTGTTTTCCACTTCTTCTGTGATTTGCGCTTCTTTTGTGTTTTGCGCTTCTTCTGTGATTGTCCACTTCTTTTGTGTTTTGCGCTTCTTCTGTGTTTCTCCCCTTCTTGTGTGTTTTGCGCTTCTTCTTTGTTTTCCACTTCTTCTGCTTTTCTATTTCTTTTTTGTTTTGCGCTTCTTTTGTGTTCTGCGCTTCTTCTGTGTTTCTCCACTTCTTTTGTGTTTTGCGCATCTTCTGTATTTTGCGCATCTCCTGCGTTTTGCGCTTCTTATGTGTTTTGCACTTCTTCTGTGTTTCTTCACTTCTTCTGTGTTTTGCGCTTTTTCTGTGTTTTCCACTTCTTCTGTGTTTTGTGTTTCTTCTGTGTTTCACGCTTCTTCTGTGTTTCGCGCTTCTTCTGTGTTTTGCACTTCTTCTGTGTTTTGCACTTCTTCAACGTTTCTGTACTTCTTTTGTGTTTTGCGATTCTTTTGTGTTTCTCCACTTATTCTGTGTTTCTCCACTTCTTCTGTGTTTTCCACTTCTTTGTTGTTTTGCGCTTCTTCTGTGTTTTGCGCTTCTTCTGTGTTTGGCGCTTCTTCTGTGTTTGGCGCTTCTTCTGTGTTTTGCGCTTCATCTGTGTTTTGCAATTCTTCTGTGTTTTGTGCTTCTTCTGTGTTTCACGCTTCTTCTGTGTTTTGCGCATCTTTTGTGTTTTGCGCTTCGTCTGTGTTTCTCCACTTCTTCAGTATTTTGCACTTCTTTTATGTTTTCCGCTTCTTCTGTGTTTTCCTCTTCTTTTGTGTTTTGCAATGAATCACATTTCGGTTTTTATTGGAAAAACAAGTGCTGGATTTTTGTTTCAAAGAATGAAATTTCAGTTTTGCTAAAATACTAAGTGCTGGTTTTTTATTTTCATGAAATGAGTTTCGGTTTTAATGAAAACTAGTGCTGGAA
>JAOSBL010162939.1:0-11494 GCA_027568915.1 Erythroxylum roraimae
CTCAAAACCTCAAAGTCATCAAAACCTATCAATTTCTTTTCTCATCAATTTCCTTAAGGCACAAAAACATCTATAATGCAATTCATATACAATAACCACTCATTCAATGTCATTTAATATTTCTAAATTTCATTTCAAGATCGGGGTCCAACAGTTAGTGTTTTCAAAAAAAAAGAAAAAAAAATTTATACCAACTTGTGATTGATTGAGTGCCTTAGCATGCCACCTTCGCAGACACGGAGTCGGATATCACCATCGATGTCGGGTTCGGGTCTTGCGGGAGTGGGAAGCTACACCTTTGGATGAATTAAAATACTAAAATAGTAAATAACAATCTATCGCTCACTTTACTTATAAGCATTTTGTTAAATAATAAGAATAATCGACCTTTCATTTATTTATGCACGTCACCATCATAGTTTGGCCACTTTTATGACTAAAAATGATAAGTATAAAATTTACGCATAAATAATAAGTCTTGTTTTAATAAATGTACTTATAAGGCAATAATGCAAAAAAAGTGATTAATGCAGTTTAAAGCCTAAACCTCTTATTACATGAATTATGAATTACTAAATTATATTAAAAATTCTTAAGAATTTTCCTCCTACCATTACAAGCAACCCAAACTTAGAGATTCCATCAAAATTTCTTGTTAGGAGTGAGTTTGCTTCGTGCATTTTTTGCTATCATAATCTCCGTAATCCAATTTAGGATGTTATTAGTTAGTTGATGCTTCCCAATGTCAACTCCTTTGTATTATCTGGTGTTTAATAGTTGTGGTGAAAGTATTCTTGAAGATTTCTACATTCTGCTTGAGTTAGTTAGTTCTTGGTGACTTAGGTAAAAAGTCCATTCCATTCGTAAGTCTGATAGTACTCCACTAGCATATACATCACTCTACTCCAAACAACTTTGGAATACCTACAAAAGAAAAAATAGATGTTTCCCGTCTTCCTTAACTTCTTTCTGTAAAAAACAAATGGGATTGTATATGCTAAACCATCTCTCTTTTGTTCTGATTCTGTTCTTTATCATAAGTTAAGTGATTAATGAAGCTTTGGGGCTTAGGGAGTGTTTCCAAAGTAATTCTTACCATGGTACATCTCCTAGTCTTGTTCTATAGATTTTATAGTAGGATTCATTTACAAAGATCCCTTTGTAATTTAAAGTCCAAAAAATGTTGTCCTCCTTATGCAAATGATGGATTTAAGGTAAATAAGTTCCTAGAGAGCACAAACCTCTAAAATCTAAAGACCATTTTCCATACTAAATGAGTGAAGAGACTTTATCATCATTAGGGATTTTGTTCCTTAAATGAAGGATTTCATTTCTTAATATGAGAGGGCTTAGATCAGACTAGTTGTCATACCAAAACCATATTTTTCCCTATTTCCTAGTTTATGTTAATTTAGGGATATAACAAGTTCCTCAAGTTCATCATATGGATAAAGTTCCAAGAATGTTCCATTTTACTTATCAACTGCCAAAAATTTTAGTTTTTAAGATATAATTAATCAATCCATTTGATCCGTAAAGCTCCCTTGTAAATATGTAGCCTCCAAATCCTTTTACTCAATAGTACTTTTTGAATAAGAGATATGGGAATAATCCCAAATCCCCCTTTCCTCTCAAGACTAGTTATTTCCTCCCATTTGACTTTTGCACCCTTTGGATTATCTACTTTTCTCAGTTATAGGAAAGCTTTGATGGTTCTATCAATCTCTTTGATGACTCTCCTTGGTAACAGAATGTGTGTAGTCCAATGAACATGCAGGTCGTTAAAGACTGAATTGATTAGAGTACGCATGGTTGCAAAGGATAAAAACATGTTCCTCCATGCATTGATTTTGGCTTTGTACGCTTCAATAAGAGGTGCAATAAAAAAATGTTTAGTTTAATATAAGTAATAGTGATGCGAAGATATTTAAAAGTAGGAGTAAGAATTCCAAATCTTGAGCTTATACTCAAAACAAATTGGTTGTTAACATCAGAAGAGATAAATATGTTGCTCTTATTCGTATTAACTATCAATCCTGACCAATCTGCAAATAGATTTAAAATGTTCAGCAGGATTTTTAGTGGATTAAATATCAGCCCCACTGAAAAGCATTAGTTCATTAACAAAAATCAAGTAAGTGATCTTGAGCTCTCTCTATTTATGGTGAAATTGGAATCTACCACTATAGGCAATGAGCTTGTTAAGCATTCTAGAAAGTCCCTTCATCACTAAGGTGAATACGTAAAGGGATAGGGGATCTCCTTGCCTAATTCCTTAGTATTCCTGAAAGATTGAGTAGGAGCCCCGTTAACTAGAATACTAAAGGATGAATCTGTGATACATACTATAATCTACTTAACAAAATTGATCTAGATATATAGGAGCAACTAGACAGGATTGAATGGAACTCCATCTAATGGTGTTAAAAGCTTTATAGAAATTGACTTTAAATAAGCAACTTCTAATGGCTCTTCCTAAATTGTAACCTTTCATTAACTCATTGATTAGAAGGATATTATCTCCAATAGATCTCCTAGTAATGAAAGCTCCTTGAGCTAGATTTATAACTTCCTTCGGAGCCATCTTCATAAGATAGGTCTATAATTCACCATAAAAGAAGGATTATGCTTCTTAGGAATAAGGCCGATGTATGCATAATTCATTTCTTTTAGCATATTTGAGGAAGCAAAAAATCCCATAATTGCTTTAGTAAAGAGATTACCTGTGATATCCCAAGTTTTCTATAAAAAAAAGCAAAGAACCAATCAAGTCCTAGGCCTTTGGAGGGATGCAAATTGAATAATTTTTTTTTGACTTCTTGATGTGTGAAATGGGCCACCAAAATTTCCCTCAGATCCTGACTAATGGTTTGATCAAATAATCTATTCAAATTAAAAGCTGTATGATTGGATTCATCTAACCCTATCAGATTAATAAAGAAATTCTTGTCTAGTTATTGTAGCTTACTCTGATCAGAAAAAGTGTTCCCCATGTTATCTTGGAGCTTAGGATTCTTATTCCTATTTCTTCTTGCTAATAAGGAAGAGTGAAATAATTTGGTGTTGGCATTTCGCACCCTTAACCAGTTAATCATTGCTTTTTACTTTAAAATTGAGTTGTGCAGGTTTTGAGGTTCTTAGTGTTCCATTAGCCTTTAAGTTTCAACTTCTCCGAAGGCATTATTATAGGGAAACTTGTAACAATCCTCCTAAGCCTCTCGCAATTTCTTCTTGGTTTCAATAACACTTTTAATATAATCTCTAGTAAAACTCTTAAGAACTAGTTTGACAAGTTTGAGCTTTTTCATAAGCTAAAAAGCTTTGTAACCTATCACTGTTTGATTCTAGCTATTAAGAATTGTTTCTTAGAAACCCTCTTTAATAGTTATTCCATTAAAAAATCTAAAAGGAGCTCTTTTTGAAAGGAAAAAAGTTATATGCATATAAGAGTGACCAGAATAGAAATTTTCACGCATAGGATTGCGAATATTGGTTTAACCAAAATTGATTAACCAAAGCTCTATCTAGCTTTATCTTGATATATAAGTCTCCTTACTAATTGTTGGTCCAGATGAATATTCTGTCTGTGAAGCTGAGATCCACCAAGTTAACCTTTTGGACCATATTAGTTAGTTATCTACAAGTTCCCAAGTTACACCCCTTAACTCCTTCTGCTTCCTAAGGCGATGGGGTGCAGTTGAAATCTCTTGCTATTAACTAAGGATCTATTATTCCAGCTTGAATAGCTTGGAGGTTTTCTCATAATCTCTCCCTTTGAAATGAGAAATTAAAACCATATATCACAATCAAATCAAATTTTATATGCAAACCAACAATTTGATGTTTCAAATGTATAAATTGGTCACTTTCATATATCACTTAGACATCTACTTTGTCTGAATTATAAAGGAATAGATTGTAATGAAAAAGATGGGTTAAAATGGTTTTCTATTCTACTCCCAAAAACTTGAGGCAATTTTACACCTAAGGTAACTTTACTTTAGTTTCAAGGAGCCCCACTATATAAGGCTTCTTTTGAAAAATGACCTCCTTCACAATTGACCTTTTCAGAGGGCCATTTAACCCTTTAACATTCTTATAAGGACTGTCATTAGGGGGTTGGTCCCCTTTTAGCTTGTTTTTCCTTTTCTTCTATTTGATTTTCCCCTAGAATTAGTAGCAAGATCCTTGACTTCTTCCTTATCCAATAGATTCCCTACCGGTACTGAAGATTTCCCCAGGTTTGTTTCAGAAACAATCTATATATTGATCATGTTAGTTGCATTTTGAGTCCCCTCCATTTCTTTAGTTACTACAATTATTTCTATTTATGTCTCTTTCCCTCTATGTTAGAGATTTAAAGATTTTCTAGGGTGTATAGTCTTTGAGTTCATCATGCCCTCCTATCTTAAAGACTTTTCTTGTAGCTTTCCATTTTCTATTAACATTGTTAGGCTTCTATGGATAAGTTATAGGGATATCAATCCTCACCATTTCTCCATCTATTGGAATGCTCTTAGGTAATTCAGAATTTTTCTTAATTTCAACACATATTTTTGCAAAGCAAATCCTCTCCATATTAGTTGTTTAAGAGTCTATACATTTTGGCTTTCCGAAGGATTTAGACAGGAAGCTTAGTCCTTTAATTTTCCAGAATTCTACGGGGAAATTGTGAAAATTAATCCAGATGAGAAAATATCTATATTAGTTATGTCACATTCAGCACCTGGCTTCCATTTCTGAATGAACATGGGTTGAAATCCTACATGCAAAGGCCTTGCACAAATATCATATTTAAATAAGTTTCTAAATTAAATTTGAAAAGACAGGATCCATCTTCCATTAACATTGTTTTTTCCAACCCTTTATTACTTCATTGCGTTATTGCCTAGGCATGAACCACTGGGAATGTAGGCCTTCTATTGTAGAAGAAACCTACTAGGTTTATGGACTAAATAGTAGCTCTAGCTATAAAAAGCTCTATAGGAGGGGTAAGTACACCATCTTTCATCACATCCCAGAAATGTTTCAACTTTCCCTTGTTGTGTTGGATGTTCAATCTATTCATCCCCATATTTTATCCTGCTGGTGTGCTTGTACACCTCTCTCAGCTTCAATTGCCTCATTCAGTTTTTCTGTAACTGCTTAAATCCTAACTATTCTCCAATTTTTCTCCATGTCTTAATTATACATTCCTCTTATTTTTAAACCACTTGACTCTCAATTCTTAGACTTATTTACTAATTTTAGTGCCTAGAAATTTTCTAGGCATTCTAGTTGACTTTTGGATATCCTAACAACTAGACCTTTTAATCTTTGGGTCAAATGACTTGAATTCCACTTAGGCTATCAACAATTGCCCCACTAGAAGTTTGGTTGAACATACTAAATATATATTATTAAATACCTTCTAAACTTCCACAAAAATGAATCTATGGTTATTTATCAAATTCTCAAATATTGACCAATGGTTTGGGAAGTTCCTGACCTAAGAAGAATCTAGTTAAAAAAAAGAGGCCTAAAAATGATGCCAAGGTAACCTTCATACATCCCCTAGCCAAAAAAAGTCCCTAATAAAAAGGGAACGTTAAGCTTAGTGGTTGTATCAAGACTCTTTTGTGTTTAAAACTCTTAACTCTCAGCCCATTTCAAAAACTAAAACATTTGCTCTATTTGAATTTCAAATTCCTCCTACTCCTTTAGAATTCGCTCATTTACTATAAATTTCCCTTATTATTCACCTTTTACTATCTTAAACTCCAAACAATCTCTATCTTCTCCACTAATTCCAAGCTCTCTTCCTTCTTTTCTTTACAAATTCCTACAAAACATAGTAATCTCTTCTTTTATTATAGCTATTACACATCATGCACCTTCTTTATCCTCTATTAACTCTACCAAGTTGAATGCTACAGATGTAATCCTTCAACTTCTCTTCATCTTTTATTCAAATATTTTACTAGTTTTTCTTAATTTTGTTCTCCATGTAGGCTATAAAACTCGAGATAGTCTTTATTCCTGTCAAGCCTCTCCTAGCCTTTATTAGATTGTGGGAAGAAAATTTTGCACCTTAAACCTCTTTATGAACATTCTTCTAATTCCATCATCAAAATCTCCTTTTTTCAGCATTCAAGGGGGAATTCCATACTTTGATCATAAACAAGGATTACTTTTCACTATTGGAATCCCCCTATTTATTAGATCTCCTCATTTGTATCTCCTGTATCTAGGAGAGGTAAGTAAATCAAACTTCCTACTAGAATTTTCCTTGTCACAAGCCTCGAAATCCTTGAAATAATGGCTAAAGAATATGGGACAATGGGTCAAATGTGTAGATAAACTTTACCCCTTTTACTATTCTACTTGGAAGCATTAAGGAATTATTCAATTAATAGCTCTATCTAGGAATCCACTAGAGTATTAACCCAATATGATATTTGTTGTCTTGAAATTCTAAATTCCTTCCTGTAATTCTTTTAATTTTCCTTTTAGTCATTCCTTTATTTCCTTTAAAGATGTTTTCCATTTGACTGACTTACCATTTTTGGAGATTATTTTGTTTATCTGGTTAATGAAACTTTTGATTTAGATCCCAATGCCTTCAAATATTTTTCTTACTCTAGCCTAATCAATATTATTTTTGTTTCCAAAAATTGTATCTTTAAAAAAGAGCATACTCAGTTTGTTTGGGTGTTGTTAAATCGGCTTGTCTTCTATGTAGTAAACAATAAACCAAATCTACAGTCCTTACTTTTTTGTAGAGTAATAGCCTTGAGCAGGTTTTTTGCTATGGAATGTATTTTTCAAGGATTCCTTTATAACAATATAAGAAGTTATTAGTCCAATCTCCTTCTCTATAAGTTTAATTTAAGTGTATGGTTCATCCAACTCTAGACACTCGCTTATTTTCCAGAACTCAGTGATAAAGAAGGCCTTCCTTCTATAGACCCTAGATCCTTCCATTTTCTTGGCCTTCATCTTTCAATAAGCTATGTAGTAAACCTATCAAGGATGTTATTAATGTTTTGTTGTCTTTAAAGTCCATATCAATTAACCAACTTAACCCTTTTGAGAACTTGTCTGAAAGACCCTATTGGCTAAATTTTTTTACGCATTTTGTTTCTTTTTACTCAACTATTTATCAAAAACTCCTTTTTTACACCATTTGAGAGTTTTGTAAGTAGTAACAAAGCTCTGAAGCCTAGCCTTTTTATTAAAGCCTTAGGCTTTGAATTACATCTACCTTATTTTTGGGATTCTCCTCTAACATCTTGTCTAGGATTTTAATGACTACTTTCTTTGACGTCTTAACTTATCCATTAGCTTAAGCGTAATAAGGAGTTAATTTCAAGAATTGTATGACATAATCCTTGGTAAAATCTTTAACTTTTTGAATAATAAACACAGTCCCCTAGTCACTCATTATTGATTCTGGAATTCCAAATTGATGAATAATTTTTCCTTAATGAACTTCACTACTTCAGCCTGTTCAAGCTTTTTTTATGGGTTGAGCCACCACGCATTTAGTAAAAAAATTATTGACTTTAAAGGAAGGTGGGTATTTTTTTTAATAACAATGGCCCAATCTCTAAATGACCATGGTTTAATGATATAGTGTAACTTAGAAGCTTGTTGTATTCTTCCATACTTCTAGCATTGTTGGTACCATTTTATATAGGATATACACTCCTTTAATATTGAAGGTCGGTAGTAGCCATGATGCTTCATAATCCATCTTTTATTAATTCCAGATCAATGAGCCAATACCCCTTTATGAACTTGCTTCTTTACAATCAATATCTCAGGCATCCCAAGGCATCTTAAAATCCATCATTATCTTGTCTAAATAAGACTCCCTCAATCAGTACAAAGTTAACTACTTGCAATTTACTTTATGAGGCACCTTTTTATTGGGTTACTTTAAAATAATTTTAATTTAATCCCTCTAATTCTGAACCATTTCTTTATTGTTATTGAAAATTTTATAAGGAAATCCCCTTTTATAGATAGACAGATGAGATTTTCATTGTATAACTACACATTTATAAACTAGCTTCTTAGACATCCTTAACCTAGAGGCAATTTGATAATGTTAATTTGCCTCCCAGTTCTCTTCTCGAGGAATATGTTGGAATTCTACCTTATCAAAGAATTGTAGTAATTGAATAGCAGTGGTATAATAAGGCGATAAAGTTAAACTTATGCGCTATATTCTCCTGCTTCTTCCCATAATACCAAATTAGAATCTCTTATAATGAGGACTTCTTTAGCTCCATTATCTACCATTAGTTCCATCCTTATTATTAGGCCCTTATATTTAGCCTAATTATTAATGTGTGGAAGTTCCCTTTTGAGAGGAAGGAGAGTCTTTGTTTCATTTGGTGAAGTAATGACTATTCTAACACTAGTTGATTTCACTATGCTAGAACCATAGAATTTCAACTCCTAAAGTTTTCTTTGACACATAAACACTAAAAGCTTCAAATCCTCTTAAATTTTTGTCATTAGGTGGCTTACTAGTAAGTCAACCAACATATGAACCTTTACTAACTTTTGAGGATAATAAACTAGGTTAAAATCAATAAGCGTTAAGAGTCACTTTTTAATGTTTCCTAAAATAATTTGTTTATTAAACATATATTTCATCAAACCAGTTTATGAAACCACATAAGTTGATTTTAAAGAAATAATGTCTTAATTTTGAGCAAGCAAATTATAACGCCAAACATAATTTCATAATAGTAATATACTTTTTTTCTTGTTGGTGTCAGATTTCTATTTAAATAATAAATAGCTTGCTTATGACATACCTCATTATTTTGGGCCAATAAGCACCAAATAGATTCCTCTGAAATAGAAATGTGTAACTTCAAAGGTATTCCCTTTCCAGGTGACATCAACACTAAAGGCTTAGTCAAGTATTCTTTAATCTTATCAAATGTCACTTGATGCCTTTCTTCTTAATAGAATTCCTAAAAAAAATTTAAACTTCAAGAGATCTAAGAATTCTTTTTTTTTTTTAACTAGCCAAGTTAGTGATAAATCTTATGACATAATTTACTTAGCTTAAAAACCTTTAAAGTTATTTCTTATTTTAACGTGATTTTGCTTCAATAATCGCCCTTTCCATTTTGTTGACCAATTTAATTCGTAGTTGATGAATCAAGAACCCAAAGCACACTTTAATGTTTAACTTCAACTTTTGTGTTCTTATCCTTTAGAAAACTTCCCTCAAATTGGGTACATGGTCAATAATCCTTTTAGACTTAACAAAAATATCATCTAAACTTCTAACATACAACCTATTAAATCATGAAAGATAATATCCATGGTCTTTTAATAAGTGGCTCCCACATTCTTAAGCTAAAATGCATTATAATTCATTCAAATGTTCCTATATCCGAGACATCTAAAGGTCATTTTAGAGATATCATCCTCAGTTATAAAATTTTGATCATAACTAAAAAAGTAATCCATAAAAGAAAACAAAAGAATGTTTGTCGCATTAATTAAGGAGTGAACAATCGGAATCATATACACATCTTTGAGAGTGGCAACATTCAAGTCCCTAAAGTCAACACAAACCATTAATTTACCATCTTTCTTTATTACATGTACAACATTAGTTAGTCACTTAATATATGTGGCTGACAACTTTTCAATTTCTTCTTTAATTTTTAACTTGTTTTTTATAGACCAACATCTAAGAGGTTGGCAGTAAGGATGAAATTTTGACTTTACAGGATGTCTGTGTTATACCAACTTTCTAATTAATCATGGTTTTAATATAATTTTAGGTAAAACAATCTTTAAATTCCTTCAAAAGTTTGACTAATTCTATTCTCATTTTGTGATCGAGAATTTTACTCTTAAACATAGTTCAAAATTTTCCTAAAATACTTAAATTTATTTCTCTAGTGGTTCATGATTCTGACACCCAAAATCATCGACTTTTATAGGAATAGATTTTCAATCTTCAAGTTGACCCTCATCCTCTAACAATAATTCTTCCTCCTTAAAAACTAGTTCAGCATTCTCGCATCCTTCTAGCTCCTCGAAATTCTTAGTGATTTGTTGTATTTGAAATTTGACTTTTGCGGTTGTAGTTGCCATAACTTCTTAATGAGTGCATATTCATTAGGTTCCTTCATAATTAAAATGTTCATCAGCATATTAGCAAGTATGATGGTAGTTAACTTCACCAATTTTCCTAACTCCAACCCTATCTTTTCTTCGTCCTTGTTTTCTTGAACACTCTTTATAAGAACACTTTCAAATTTGAACTGGCCTCACTTGACCATTGTAAAATTTTTCCTCTATTGCATCAACTTTAGAATGAAAAGGTTGAGAATTAACCCAAAAAAGGTCCACCTTGTTACATTTCCATAAGCAAAAGTAAATAAAAAGATAAAGGAAGAATTACCTATGCCTTAGTAGTCTCCCTAACAAATGCAGTAATAGTCACTTCTTAGGATCAAATATGTATCATGTTTTCCCAAAACTTTCATCATTTTAGTTGGAATAATATTTACAGCTGACCCTTTATCAACCAAAATCCTTGAGGTTGGTCTCCCATTAATGTGGGATTTAATGTACATAGATCTTACATATTGAATCATATTGTCATCCAGATTCTCTAACAATATCTTCTCTCAAATTCCTGAAACCATGTCCAACATAGATACTTAGCATTATCTTTTCTCAGGCAAATGTTCTATTTACTACTCTAAAGTTTGGTTAAAAGAGGCGAGAAGCTTCACAGAAGGAATGACACATGGAAACTGAATAGGAATTCATATACCGTGAAGAATTCATTAGTACTTTCATCTTGACTTTCATATCGGTGTGACTTCTTATAAAATCTGGAATTCACCTTTTCTTTATTTCATTCATTCTTTATTTATTAGCTTTTACATGTTCTTTCTTCGTCTTGTGGTCTAAAACACTTTCCTCAGAAGGAATAGGTCAAAGGTGACTTTTTTAGGATGAGCATGTTTCCCTCAAACTTGGTGGAGACTCTTTGCCATTAAAGTCTTCTCTTTTAGGTTCTAGTTAATGGAATTGGGTTATTAAGATGACTCACTCAATAATATAAGTATGATGAAGACACCTAAAGGTGGTACTACAAATCAAGTGTATGTACGCTTAAAGCTAAGATTTTGAACATCAAATCTTTGCTTGAAAAATTGATTGAATTCTCTATTGTATTTCCATCCTACAATCTCTACTTTTTGTTAGAATCTAGGAATATATTGATTCTCATTCTCATTATTAGTATTTAAATTATAGTTAGGAATGAAAATGTCAGTACCTATGTTGGACCCCAATTTTTTTTAATATTTATTTTATTAAGCATAATTTAAATTATTTTGAGGTTTTGTTAGACAAATTATTTTGGAGTATTTAGCGTGTAAATTTTAGGAGGATTTATTGTTTGAATTGATGGAATTAAAGTATAAATGTAGTAAGAATGCATGAGGGGTAATCTTGGTAG
>JAOSBL010162958.1:0-11493 GCA_027568915.1 Erythroxylum roraimae
CCATATTAATTCCAACTTAATTCTAGCACTTCATTCAACTTCTACCTTCTAATTTCTATTCATACTTGCTAATTTGACGACTCAACTCTAAAAATAATGAAACAAATAAATCACTAATAATTAAAAAAATTTTAGGGTCCAACATGTACTTATGTAGTATATTCCATAGGGTTGGGATGGTCAGTAATATCATAATAATTATAATGTTGCACATTGACAAGTAGTTGAAAGGATTCTCATATAATTGTAAGGATTGAGAACCTTGCCTATATCATTAGGGATGAAGCTTTAAGTTATCTGTATATAGTAATGATGATGGACCTTTAGGTAGAGATGAATGAAAGGTAACCTTTGGCTATACCTTTAAACTTAGAAGTGGGGTCATATTATAATGTAGTAAAAAGAGAAGTTGTGTCTCACTATCCAAAATGGAGTCAAGATATTGTATACACATTTACGATGCAAAAGGCTATTTGATTAATGTAATTTATGCAAAGCTTAAGCTTGATGGCTAATTCAAATAAGGTCATTATATTTTTTATGGATAAAATAGCTACTATAGCTTATGCAAAGGATTTTAAGTATCATGGAAGGTAAAAGTACATCGATTCTAGATATCACTTTATTCGAGATGCCAATATATAAGATCATGTAATCCTTAGATACGTCTCCACATATAAGATGATAATAGGTCTTTTTACCAATCCCATAGTTAGATTCATTTTATAGACTTGTTAAAGGTTTGGAATTGTATAAGAGATGAAAGATGAATAAATTTGATTTATGCATTATAATATTGCATTATTTTTAGAAAATTTTTATATATGATAACTAATGGACTATATTTATATATGAGGCTGAAAGTAAGTTTTAACCCTTAATGTCAGCATTAGAATTTAACTTAAACCTAAACATTTGGATGCATTTGAAAAGAATTTTTAATGTCTCAAAACTAATTGATTTTAACTCTCAACTTATGAAACCTTTAACCTTATCTGGGTTTTATTAGTTAAATGATATATCTTTGCTAATATAACTTCTTTTAAATAATTTTCCACTTTCTATTGGGCGTACTAATGCCATGTGTACTCCACGTGGAACTGATGGGTTCCACTTCTAAAATAAGTCTTCTTCTCCCATTCTTCATCATCTTCTCCATTTTTACTAGATTTTTAATGCAAATTAAAGCCAAAGATTTTCTCTTTATTGCCTCTCTTTTTTATTTTCTAACTCTTCTTTGTTTATTGTCCAAACTCTAGACTAAATCTTGAAACATGCTTTGAATTATTCTCTATTCGTCTGTAAAGATTCAATTTTTCCCATCCTGTGACTGTTATTGTTATGGGTTTTAGGTGGTTTAAAAACTTAAAAAATATATGATATATATGAATGGGGAGGATAGGTGGTGGTTAGGTGGAGATTGAAATAGAAAGCAGTTGTATTTTAAGTTTTCTTTATTATTTTTCATAATTGACTAGCACTTATTCAAAACCTTGTTCTTTGTGTTTTGTTTTTCTTTTGTTTATGTATCAGTGGGGAGGTAAAGTAAACGAATTAAGAAGTAGTTTCACATGAAGCCTTAAAGGGCTTTCCTTTTTGTAATTCTACATACCTATTAACTAATTTGTTTTATTTAACAAACATCTTTATTTCTTGTTATTGTTATTCTTCAAGTTGTCATAGTTTACAAATACTTCTAATTACAGGCGATTCTTGAGTTGCAAATTTCTAAAGCAATAACTATGAACTAAAAATGAGAATTCTTGCTAGAAGTGATCAACGAGTGGTTTCTTAAGTCAAGGAAATCAAACACCAATGATCTTTTCCCTTATAACATTTCACCATACTTTTTTAAATCTTTGAATCACTATCGAAGAACAATATTTAATGATATATGTCTTGAAGGAGTAATTGCAAGCTTAACTACAATTCATCTTTTAGAAGTGCTTTAGTAAGTGGTTTCTCAAGAAAATGAAGAAGATGATGAAGAAAAGGAAAAGGACTTATTTTAGAAGTAGGCTTAATAGTGTCACATGGACACATCGATGATGAAGTAACACTTAATTGAAAAAATATTAATAGAGTTAAGGGTTTCATTAGTTGAGGCTTCAAATAAGATAATTTTGAAATATTAAAATTCTTTTTAAATGTTTTCAAATATTTGAGTCTGAGTTAAAATTTAATACAAACATTAAAGGACAAAATGTACCTTCAACCTTTAATATAAAAGTCATGTAAATAGTCTCAGACTATGTTTCTCATACAACAATCACTTTGCTATTTGTTGGAGCGAGTAAGATGAGATAATAAACCATATTTGCATTGAGTTGCTAAAAATGAATTCTCAAAAAGTATTAGGAAATTGTTTATCTAAAGCTACTTAATTAGATAGTATGGGAAATTAAGTTTGGCATACCCTTAAAAGAAGCTTTCCAGTAACATATTAATTATATTATATATGCTTAAGTTAAACCATTAAAAAAGAGTTGATGATTGTATTTCTTCTTCATCAATATGTAAGCCTCATTGAATATGAGATCCAATAATTATACTCCCTCTGATTCATAATAAGTGTCGTTTTAAAGGAATGCACACTTATTAAGAAAGTTAATGAAATGTCTGATATACCCTTATTAATTACATGTTAAAGTGCCTTGAAAATATAATCTGTGTAATTAAGATGTGAGAGAAATTAAAGGTTAATTTTGGAAGTAAAATTATAAACATACATACAAAGTCAAGAATGACACTTATTTTGAATAATTAAAATGTATCTAAAACGACACTTATTATGAATCGGAGGGAGTAGATGATAGACTGGAAGGCAGATCAACGAGAGGGATTGAAGTCACCAGTAGTGATGAATGTGTGAAGGAGGCAAGACAACCCTTTGATCGAAGATTGGAAGGCGGATCGGCGAGAGGGATTAAAGTGATCGGCAATAATGATGCGTGAAGAAGACAGCCCCTTTTGTTAAGTTTTCGAGAGAGAGGGTGAATATTTGGGAAATAAAGTAAAATTAGGTTTTTGAAGAGATATTATGATTTTTCCTTTTCTGAAAATCCAGGTGGCATTTAAAGCCCACCTGGCCTCTCCAAACACATTTTTTTATATATAGTAATCGTGCGTGTATGACACTTCCTAATTTTCATCCAAAATAGCCTAACATTTAGTAGACTCGTGAACGTTTAGACTTTTACTGAGCAACTTAAGAGGTTTGGTCTTAAATTGATCAAACCCAAAAATGATTGGCCCAATTTGAGCTTTTAGCCTAAACTTTTAATTGGGCATAATATGTTAACATTGAAGAAAGAGTTTATAAAACTTGTAAAAATTCTACTTGTAAGAAAATATAATTATAAATATCAAAACTAAAATTCTTTAAAATTTCCAATTACAACTTATAAATGATTATACTTTAAATAATTATTAACTCATATCTTTGTCTTTTTGGATGATGTCTAATTTAGGCTGTTAATGATAATGAGAATCGGTGACTATAGTAATGGATTGTATGATTTTTTTACAATTTTGTTTACACAATTATTTTCATTTAAATGTTATTTTTTAGTTACAATACAATAACTTTTGTTTGTTTACTAAATAGGTAGAACCTGAAATAAGAAATTTGTTATATATAATTATGGGTAATAATTTTCTTTCCTTTATTACACACGCGCGCGTGTGTGCCCACTCACACATACACACATACAGACGTATATATGTGAATATAATTTTTAAAAATAGATATATGTATTGCTATTGCTTACTCTAATTGATTTATTGTAATTTCTAATATGAATTCATAGTTATATACTTTGTTTTTGTTTTTGTTTCTTTACAACGAGAATTTTAATTATTGTTATATGGTTATATTGATAATTTTCTTCTATTATAATGTGACAATTACATAGGATGATTTTAACTATTAAGCCTATTATCTTTCATTAACATCTTCTCATTTTTATGTGTATTATAATAGTTTTTAACATGAAATCTCATTGTATTAACTTCCTGCTCTTGGTTAGTATTGAGTAGGAATTCTTTAATTTTTTTAACCCATTGGAGATATTCTAAATTATCAATTGCAAATCTTTTTGAGTTATAACAATCTTTATAATTTTCTTTGAATGGTTTACCTTCCTTATTTCCCCATATGATATTGTGTATAAATATGAGTTCCCTCTTGTATATAATCACATAGTACATGAGTCAAATTCTTTCTTATTTTCTTTAACTTGATATCATAGCCTTATTGAGTGTTTTTGTATTCACTACTATCATTGCAATATTGTCTGTTACTGTTTATTGCATTCTACCATTATATGTCATTGTTTATTACCATTCGCTGCCTTTGTTTCCTCCATCAAAGCCTGAAAACAACTTTGATCATTCATATGATTGTACCATCATGTTTTTACATCAAAAGATCATTGGAAACCATTACATACACCTTTATGAATCATTGAAAAGTTTTGTTAGATGATCCAAGCACTTTTTGCACCGCATTCTAACATGTGTCTTAATAGTAGCCTAACACATCGTTAAGCAACAGTGCTATGTCAACCAACTAAAGAGTGATATGTGTCCCAATCACTCTTTAACATGTGTCTCAATAATTTCTTAACATGTAGCCCAATCATTTTTAAACATGTATCTTAATCATTTTTTAACACATATCCCATCAATACTTGACACTTGTCGTAGTCATTATTTGATATGTCTTAGTTATCACTTGATATGCATCTCCATTTAGCAATTGCCACATGTCCTTTTAAGCTTGTTCTAAGTGTCTAATGCATGCCACACTAGTTTGTCTAGTTCATTTATTTGGTCCAACCTAATTTATTACTTCACAAAACACATCACACTAGATCAACTCATTTTCAATTAGTTTTTGGGTTAGATTGATTCGTAAGATTTTTTTTATTGTCCTAAATTTAAATATATGATGCGTTTGTGTAAATTTTGCCTCTAATTATTATTATTTTCATTCCCATCTTAATTTATTGGTTTTCTTATATGGATTCTACTAAACATATCTCTATGCCTATTAATATTTTTAATAGATCAAATTATGATTTATAAGCTTAATAGATGTATAGCTTCTTATATGGCATAGTCTTATGGTGTATTATGCCTATGAAAGTTACAAAATGGGATGAAGTTGAGGAAATTTCATTGATCAATTAGAAAATAGGAATGAGAATAACTGGAAGATTTTTACTTAGTCTTATAAAACTTTTTTCTATGTTGTTAAACTAGATTTTTGCTGATCTAAAACTACAAAACTACAAAAATGGTGTGGGAGTTTTTATAATATTGATATTTAATCTTTGAAGATTTTCATCAATTTTAGTTGTATAATCGATTTTATTATATACAACAATGACCATGACAGACTATTGGTGTCTATACCTCTAAATTGTGAGTTATGTGAGTGTAATTAGCTATTTGTGATCCAACATGGCATATTGCTAAAGCTCCTAAAGTCTATATTAATCTTCATGATTGACAATGTGTTTGGAATTTGCTTGTGACCCTTAAAGATTAGGTTAAGTTTATTCAAAGTTTCTTACTTCATTAAAACCTTTTGCCCAAACTTAACACTATAATTAAATAATTACTTTATGAGGAGACTCATCTTGATACTATTTAAACTAAACAAGTATCATCTTTAACTAATGTAGTTTTTGTTGTTTAATATCCTTTAAAATAGCTTATAGTGATAAGATATTATCAGTTCTACTCATAATTCATCTTGTTTATCTGAAAAGAATTATTATAATAACTATAAAGACTATGGACATTTTATTACTAATTATCGATAATTACAATATAAGAAAACTTCTAGGCAAGGCACTACATCACAATCTTTGTTGTACTGCTGTTATTATTGCTATTATTAAGGAGTCTTTTATCAACATTACTCCTAAGTCTTTTGTGAATGAAATTCACGATCTTATCCAACAATTACAATAATATATCGGTAAATCTACCTCATAAGCTTTTTTGATTACATCAAATAACTTTCCTTATAATTCCTTAACTCTGCCTTACAATCATATGACCTTTGATTCTTCCACCATCATATATATAAAATATGTATCATTATTGCACTTGTTATTCATATTGTAGATTCTTTAACTATGGATATTAAAAATATAATAACAATTCATGCATCATATCTATCTGCCTATGATGTTATTTATGTTCTTAAAGTTACATTACATCTATTATCTGTTGGAAAATTACATGAACTTGGTGTTAATGTCTATTTTTCCAATTGTGGTACTTTTTTGTAGATCAATGGGATAAGTATAAAATTAGTTACACGTTTAAGTTGACCTCTCTTCATTTTTCCTCCAACAACATTGCCACTTCTTTTACTTCTTATAATTGATGTGCTTACTTCAATCATATTTCTAATTTTAAATTGAAATCCTTAGTTTCTAGTGGTTATTTGGATCATGTCACGACAAACAACATCAATTATGTTTTATGTTAACTTTCAAAATGTCATGCTTTACCTTTTTTTTAATAGCACTTTTGTTTCTTCTACTCCCTTTGACTTATTTCATTATGATATTGGGGGTGCTCTTCATACTTCTATAGGTGGTTCATGTTATTGTATTATTTTTATTGATGATTATTCTATATTTACATGAATTTATCTTATATGAAGTAGGTCTAAGTTGCCTTTCATATACTTATAGTTTGCAAATATGATTATTACTCATTTTTCTAAAAAATCCAAACATATTGCATTGATGATACTATTGAATGCAAATAAATAACTTTCATACAATTCTTATCCTAAAAATAGAATTATAGTTCAAAGATCTTTTCCTACAATGTCATTAAGAACTGGGTGAATAGAAAGAAAACATAGACACATCTTAAAGATGGTTATAACTTTTTAATTTCCTCATTCTATCCTGAAACCTTTTAAGGAGAAGTTGTTTTTACTATTGTGTACATAATCAAACCCACTTCTTTTATAGCCATTAGTAATGCTTCTCCTTATAAGTGTTTGTAAAACCACCTCTAGAATATTATATGCTTAAAGTATTTAATAGTGCCTACTTTGTTTTTCTACAACCTCATGAATATACTAATATAAAGTCAAAGAGCATGAATTTATTTCTTTATAAGATATGCTATTAAACATAAGAGTTATCGTTATTAGAAACATAAAATGTTTTAAACTATATATTCCTTCCTAATTGTCAAACCCACTACATCTCTTATCTCTTGTCTCTAATCCCTATATTCCTTTTTTTCCCTATTGAAATTTTTGCAGGGGATAGCTCCCTCAATCTAAACCAACCTTTTTCCTCTCTTGAAGAATTGTCTCTAACTATAGAACCTACTGAGACTTGATTGTCAAATTTTTCTACTCTATCAACTTCATTTTATACTTCATTGCCCTACCTATATAAGCCAACCCTATATTCTTCTTTGTTGTTATGTTTGTTCTACCATTACACTTTATGAGCCTTACACATACCATAAGGCTAGTTTTAATCTATTATGATAGAAGGTAATGACATAAGAGATTAAATAACTTATGTATCAATATACATAAGATTTGGTTAACTTACCTTTTGAAAAAGTTATTGGTTTTGAATGAATCTATAAAATCAAGACTTATGCAGAGATATTTATTAAATGATTTAATATCCAACTTGTCATAAAAAGACTTTCTACATGAATATGACATTGATTATAAAGAGACTTTTTCTCAAGTAGCTCATCTTACTTCTGTTTAAAGTTTTATTACGATTATTTCTAAAAATTAATGGAAGTTTTTTTCAAATAAATGTTAAAAATGAATTTCTCAATAGCAAATTTATCTTTAGATATGTATATGCAACTGCCTCCTACCTATACTTTCCTACCTTATATCGTTTGTTAGCTACAAAACTCTCTATAGTCTTAAGTAAACACCATGATGTTGATCTTCCACGTTTAATAACATTGCCTATTAGCTTGGATTCAAGTATAGTCTTTATGATCGTAAACTATATTGTAAAAAAAAAGAAATGAAACATAAAAATATTACTAAAAGAAATCACTAAGTAAGAGTACCTATCATTTTCTATAGTATAGCTTACATGAGTCGAGTATTGGCACTACGAAGATTGTAACCCCAACTACTATCCATCTTTCTGTTATCTAATCTAAAATGAGTGATTAGTTTGAAAAATAAAAATTAATAAAACTAAAATAGTGAATAAGAGATATCAGTCAATATGATAGATAAGAATAAATAACCAATGTATATGATAGATTTAGATGAAGAATCCCCTTAAAACCTTTCTTATACGTGAATTTATCTTGATTTAATGATTAACCTTAGTTATTTAGACTAATAGGAATTCTAAAATTATAATTGTACTCTTATGGCTAAGACATATAGTCCCTATCTTTAAGTATGTTGATTGAAAGTTTTCTCAAATCAAAACCCTATATGAATGTATTAATCTACTTTATGAATTCTTATGATAAATTTCACTCTTACTTAGGAGGATTATGTAGTACTATCTCTTTAGTTATGTTGTGATCTATTATATATAAGATCTTCTACATTTACTACTTCAATTTTATATATAAGTTCAAAGTTGGATCTTTTACATTTGTTACTTTAATTCAATATAATAATAAGCATCAACAATTCTTAAGAATCTAGAATATTTTATTACATCAATGAAATCAAATCAAGCATAATTCTAGTGTTCTTCCAATCTAAATCCATATCCTAATTTAGTTTATAAAAGACAAATAAATCTAATAATACATAATAAACAAAACAAGGTAAAAATAATGAGTTCTTATGGATTTTAAATCTTGATATTCTTGATTAATTCTTGATAAACTTCTTGAACTTTTCATTTAAAGTTGTTCCCTTCTTGATTTGCTCTTGAATCTCCTTTATCTTATGACTGTTTTTTTGGTCATCTTAGATGTCTCTCCCTTTCTCTTCTCTTTCTTCATCTTTTTATCACAAAATCTTAAAAATTCTATTAAACACAAGTCAAACGAAGGACCATGTAGGTCTTTGTATTGCTTTACATCCTTCTTGGCTTTTTTTTTGTAATAATTACCATCAATATTGTCTAACGTAGCCCCGTATTTCTTTTGGACAAAAATAAAAAGAAACAAAATGAATCAATATAGAACACGGGTTAAACAAAATTCCATGTTTGACCCCTGTTCTTAAATACGGGTCTTTACTGCCCCATATTATTGTACATGGGTCCCTATTGGTTTCATATTCTGAGTCCCTTTTCTAAAATCATTTCAAAGTCACTCCAACTCAACTCAAACTTGCCTGCATTCATTCATTCTTCATTGAAAAGGTAAAATAAAGCCTATAAACCAAATTAAATACTAAATCCCATGGAAATAATTAAAAGATAAGTTAAATGCTCTCAAAATCACTGAGTAATTAGCACTTATCATACTATTTCTTTATAATACTACTTGAAAGTGCACTCTACTTCTTTATATTGATGACATGATTATTATTGGTGACAATTCTTAAACCTTTCTTTGTCATTAGTTTGATATAAAGGATCTAAAACTCCTTAGTTTCTTCCTTATCCTTGAAGTCTTATCAGACTAATTTGGATATTACTTGACTTAGGTCAGGTATACTATTAAGCTTATTTCTCATGTAGATCTCATAAATTCTAAAACTGTATATACTCCTATAGATTATAAGGCCCATTATTCTACTAAATTCTACATCTTGTGCCTGTAACTCCTTTACTTTCTCCCTGAGTATCGGCCTCACTATGAAATTTGCAATAATACAATCAGGTTCCTCCTATTTTAAGCTTATTATAAGCTTAGCCATCTCTTCCAAAAATGATAGATAAACTGCCTGAACATGAGCTATAGATGATTTCCTACTCAAGGCATCTACCACTACATTTGCCTTCCCTAAATGATACTCAATCAACAAATCATAATACTTAATTAGCTCCAACCATCTTCTCTGTCTCAAATTCAGTTCCTTTTGGATCAACAAATACTTGAGACTTTTATGATAAGTAAAAATACTCGTCTAAACCCCATACAAATAAGTCTACAAATAATTCAACTCATATGGTTTCAGTTGTCGTGAAGCATAAGCTATCATACTATCTCCCTGCATCAACACACAACCCAAACCCTTTCTTGAAGCATCACTGTAAACTGTATAACCTTCATCTCCCATAGGCAAGGTCAGAATTGGAGCACTTATCAATCTGCACTTAAGTTCCTCAAAACTTTTCTGGCATTCATCACTCCAGATGAACTTCTGATTCTTTCTCAATAATCGGGTCAATGGAGCAGCTATCATAGAGAATCCTTCCACAAACCTTCTATAATAACTTGCCAGACCCAGAAAACTCCTCACTTCTGTCATTGTCTTTGGTGCATGCCAATTCACCACTGCTTCAACCTTCCTCGGATCAACATATACCCCATCTTTAGAAGTCACATGTCCAAGGAATATCACCTCATGAAGCTAAAACTCACACTTGTTGAACTTAGCATAAAGCTCCTTCTCCTTTAGTGTTTGTAACACTATCCTGAGATGTTCCTCATGTTCTCCTTCATTCTTGGAATACACCAAAATATCATCTATAAACCCGATGACAAATTGATCCAGATACTCCCTGAAGACCCTATTCACAACATCCATAAAAGCAGCTGGAGCATTGGTTAAACCAAATGACATGACTACGAACTCGTAATGCCCATAACGAGTCCTAAAGGTTGTCTTACTTACATCAGACTCCTTGATTCTAAGCTGATGATAGCCCAACCTGAGATCAATCTTGGAAAAGACCCTTGCTCCCTGCAGCTGGTCAAATAGATTATCAATCCGGGGCAGAGGATACTTATTCTTAATAGTCACCTTGTTGAGTCTCCGGTAATCAGTACACATCCGCCATGTTCCATCTTTTTTTCTTAACAAAGAGAACAGGCGCTCTCTATGGTGACAAACTTGTCCTCATATACCCTTTCTCTAACAGTTGTTCCAACTGTTCTTTAAGCACTTTCAGCTCAGCTGGGGTCATTCTATACGGTGGTATAGAAATAGGTGCAGTACCAGGAATCAAGTCAATGGCAAACTCAATTTCTCTCACCGGTGGCAAACCAGGTAATTCTTTTGGAAACACGTATGAAAATTTCCTCACAACTAAAAAATCCTCTAACTTTCCTTCATTCACATCGGCGTCCACAACATGCGTCAAGAAAGCTTCACACCCTTTTCTCATCATCCTGTTAGCTAACAGAGCTGAAACAATTCTTGGTGATGGAGCTCTCCTGTCTCCTCTAAAAATCACCCTCTCTCTATTGCCCAGATTAAATTTCACCTCCTTGAGGCTACAATCTAATTTCGCCTTATACTTCTCCATGACATCCATTCCAAGTATAATATCTAAGCCTTTTATGTCTAGAGGTAGGAGGTCCACTACCAGTCTAGCACCCTCA
>JAOSBL010162981.1:0-11491 GCA_027568915.1 Erythroxylum roraimae
TAATGAAATATATATACAATATGTTTGCTTATGACTTTTCAAGTCTTTACATTGCAAAATTTCAAGTTTTCATAGGGGTAGGAATTGTGTTCTGACTTCAGGGGAAAATTTGGAATAATCTAGATAGAACTGGTCAAATTTGTCTTTTAGAAGTTGTAGATGATCTTTCTAGATTTGCAACGATATAAAGTTTGCAATTTTTGGATATCAGAGTGGAAAGATATGATCATTTCAAGTTGTGATGCTGCATAGGATGTATGTATAGGACAACTGTACTAAATGATGAGAATTAATGGTCTTGATGGAGCAAATGAGTAGAGATTAGAATATTTAATGAAATAAGGTTGATGGTTGAATTTATATGAAGTGATATTGCACTAGAAGAGTTGAATTTGTGAAGATTATGAGTGAACATGATGTTAGAATGGATGTAGGAAGCGTTGGAGAGGCTTTGGAGTGGCTTGGGTATTCCCTATGTCCGTTAGATGGACTTTAGGTCCATTAAACGGACCTTATAAGGTCTATGAGGACCCCCAACATCGCCCATGTCTGTTTAACAGACATTAAGTCTGTTAAACGGACCTTCTCGGGTCTGGAATGGCCCCCAGACTTGTGTATGTCCGTTAGGCGGACATGTATGTTCGTTTAACAGACATATACTATTTACTTTCGAAAATTTGCATTTTGACCCTCTAAATGGCCAAGTATCGTGTTTAGGTCTCCTAAAAGTTGTAGATCTAGAAGTCCTCTTTCACACCATCCAAGAATGACCTCATTCCGACATCTCTATAAAAAGTTATGGCAATTGTCCCAAGATAGGTACAATATGATTGACAACATAAACATGCTTGATTCTTTTGGACATAACTTCATCTTCCAAACTCCAAATGAAGTGATTCTTGAACCAATAGATTCCTAACACATTTTTCTATCTCTCAGTGAATATTGGTAGCCTTTGGGGTTCATTTGAAAAAGATTGATGGAAAGGAAGTGAGGGGTCGGTTGGGAGAGCATGACTAGGCTATGAACATCCTTTGGTTTCTTAAGTATATCTTGAGCTATAGAGCTCCGAATGAGATGGCTCTTGTTTCAAAATAAACTAGAGACTTAGTTTTGAAGAAGTCAAATTGTGATTTTTGCGATTGACTGGTGTGGGCACACCACCCTTGTGGGATGATGACTAATGAGGGTTAATTGAAATAACCCTATAGGGCAATACGCTTACGTTTTATGAATTCAGATGTTGGGCTCCGAAAACGGGGTCCAACACTTATGGTATCATAGCGACTAGGTTTAGGTCCAGGTTTGGGACTAGGTTTAGGAGTATCCTAGGCATGAAATGGGTAATTTTCAATTACGAAATGAACATGCATTGTTTTAAATAAATAACTTGCATTGTTTTAAATTGATACACATGATTTGAATTGTTTTATTTTATTTGAAATTATCTTATATGAATTAAAGATTTTAAATGGTTTTATATTGAAGGAGTGAAAATGTCGCCTTGAAAGAGAACTCGAGGAGCTGTGACTCGATCTAGTTCTCGGCAAGGGAGCACGAATGAATCCTATGCCTCGCAAGATGCTAGGACACACCCTGCTTCTGATTCTGAGGCACCTAGTGTGCAGCATGAAGTGCCACCGCCTCCTCCTCCTATGCCTACTATAGACCTGCGGTTCTTTCAAGCCTTCGCCCAGGCTTTCACTTATGCCATGGTCTAAGGGTCATAAGTTCTGATGCCAGCTCCAGTGAAGAGGAGTGGGCAGTATGACAAGCTTCGCAAGTATGGGGTTGTGGATTTCAACGGAACTACAAATCCGGAAGAGGCTGAAGCATGGTTGAAGAGGACCGAGAGGGTCCTAATTCAGATAAAGTGCTCTGATGAGGAGAAGCTGGATTATGCAGTTAGCTTGCTGCAAGGGGATGCACTTCAATGGTGGGAATTAGTACGCCACAGTCAGGTTATGCCTCCGGTGTTATCATGGAGAGATTTTATGGAAGTGTTCAGGAAGAAGTATCTCTCCAAGGTTTATATACAAGAGAAGGCTAGGGAGTTTCTAAATCTCATACAGAGGACATGAGTGTGAGTGAATATGAGCTAAAGTTCACCCAGCTGTCAAGGTATGTGGCCAACATTGTTGCCAATGAAGAGGATAAGTGTTGCAAGTTCGAGGTAGGACTTCATTTGGGGATCAAGGAGAAAGTTCTGATCTATAACTTCTATGATTACCAGCAGTTGGTAGATGCTGCACTTCAGGCTAAAAAACTGGAAAATATAAAGAATGAAGTGAGCAGGAAGAGGAAGAACCGGGAGCAGTCTTCTAAGAAGGGAATGAGTGCTCCAATGCCTGAGAAGAGTACAAGGAGTTACCATATGCAGAGTGAAGTGGGAAGTAGTGGCCCTGCCAAGAACAAGCAGG
Source organism: Erythroxylum roraimae (assembly GCA_027568915.1). Classification (NCBI taxonomy): domain Eukaryota; kingdom Viridiplantae; phylum Streptophyta; class Magnoliopsida; order Malpighiales; family Erythroxylaceae; genus Erythroxylum; species Erythroxylum roraimae. Next base: position 2,421 of record JAOSBL010162981.1, read on the forward strand.
CAAGGGTAGTTTTAGGGCAAGCTTTAATTGTGGGAGGCACGGGAAGGACGTGGAGGAGTAGATACACAAACCCCCAATGTGAGCATTGTGAGAAACTTCATAAAGGAGAGTGCTTCGAGTTACTTGCAGCATGCTTTCGATGCGGGGAGAAGGGACACATGATCAGGGACTGTTCCCAGGTAGCGAGGCAAGAGGGGTCACAGTTGCACGCCCCAAGGAGAGCAGAAATAGTGGGACCTAGGCCAGTCACAGAGGTGGGCAGTTCTGGAGCTACAAAGAAGGCTATTCCTCCAAAGAGGCCAAGGAGTCGGGCACAGGCCAAGGTATTTGCTATGACCAGAGAGAAAGTTGCAGCCGCACCTGAAGTTGTCACAGGTATGGCTCAGTTATTTAACTCTACATTATATTTATTGATTGATTCTGGCTCCACACATTCATTTGTTTCTGTAAGCATGATTTTGCATGATGTTGATTTGATGCCAATGCATAGTCCTTTGATTGTTAGTACTCCCTTAGGGAGGAAGGTGATAATAAGTCGAGTGTATAGGAATTGTAAGCTTTTTATTGAGCGTGCTCAACTGGTAGTGGATTTGCTACCATTGGAGTTAAAAGGTTTAGATGTGATACTGGGAATGGATGCCATGGAGAAATATTGTGACAAGTTAGATTGTGGCCTTAAAGAGGCAGAGTTTGATCTTGGCGACGGTAAGAAGGTGATTTTCAGAGGGGACCAGAAAATACCATCACCAAGAATAATTTCGGCTTTACTGGCTGGCAAGATGATGGGAAAAGGGTGTGAAGCTTTCTTAGCATATGTGGTGGACACTGATGTAAATGAAGGGAGGTTAGAGAATTTTCCAGTAGTGAGGGAATTTCCAAACGTGTTTCCATAGGACTTATCTAGTTTGCCACCGGTGAGGAAAATCGAGTTTGCTATCAAATTGATTCCCGGTACCGCACCCATCTCTATACCACCCTATAGAATGGCTCCAGCTGAGCTCAAGGAGCTTAAGGAATAGTTGAAGGAATTGCTAAAGAAGGGGTACATAAGGCCGAGTTCGTCACCATAGGGAGCACTAGTTCTGTTTGTTAAGGAGAAGATGGAACATAGCGCATGTGTATTGACTATTAGAGACTCAACAAAGTGACTATTAAGAATAAGTATCCTTTGCCCCGGATTGATGATCTGTTTGACCAGCTGCAGGGAGCAAGGGTCTTTTCCAAGATCGATCTCAGATTGGGCTATCATCAGCTCAGAATCAAAGAGTCTGATGTGAGTAAGATAACCTTTAGGACTCGTTACGGGCATTACGAGTTCTTAGTCATGCCATTTAGTTTGACCAATGCTCCAGCTGCTTTCATGGATCTTATGAATAGGGTCTTCAGGGAGTATCTGGATCAGTTTTCATAATGTTTATCGATGACATTCTGATCTATTCCAAGAGTGAAGAGGAACATGAAGAACACCTTAAGATAGTGTTACAGACTTTGAGGGAGAAGGAACTTTATGCCAAATTCAGCAAGTGTGAGTTTTAGCTTTACGAGGTGATGTTCATTGGACATGTGATTTCTAAAGATGGGGTACATGTTGATCTAAGGAAAATTGAAGCAGTGGTGAATTGGCATGCACCGATGACAGTGGCAGAAGTAAGAAGTTTTCTAGGTCTGGCAGCATATTATAGGAGATTTGTTGAAGGATTCTCGATGATAGCTACTCTGATGACCAAGTTATTGAGGAAGAATCAGAAGTTTATCTGGAGTGATGAATGCCAGAAGAGCTTTGAGGAGCTTAAGCATATATTGACAAGTGCTCCAATTCTGATGTTGCCCACAGGAGAGGAGGGATATACAGTTTATAATGATGCTTCAAGGAAGGGTTTGGGTTATGTATTGATGCAAGGAGACAAGGTAATAGCTTATGCCTTGCAGCAGCTAAAGCCTTATGAACTGAATTACCTAACCCATGATCTGGAATTGGCAACAGTAATTTTTGCTCTAAAGATTTGGAGACATTATTTGTATGGGGTGCAGACAAGGATTTTTACGGATCACAAAAGTCTCAAGTATTTATTGAGCCAGAAAGGACTAAATTTGACACAGAGAAGGTGGTTAGAGTTGTTCTAGGGTTATGACCTGTTGATTGAATACCATCTAGGAAAGGCAAATGTGGTGGCAGATGCCTTGAGTAAAAAATCCTCTATAGCTCATGTTCGAACAGTTTATCTGCTGTTATTGGAAGAGATGGCTAAGTAAGCTTGAAACAGCAGTAACCAAATTGCATTCTTGCTAATTTCAAAGTAAGTCCGATATTGAGGGAGAAAATTAGGGAGTTACAAACACAGGATGCAGAATTGAGTAAGCTTTAAGAGGAAATCCAGAATGGCAAGAAATCTGAGGTGGTAGTGAGGGATGATGGACTTATAGTTATAGGGAATAGACTTTGTATTCTAGATGTCAAGGAGTTGAAGTATGAGATACTGGATGAGGCACATAATGCGCCTTATGCTATGCACCCAGGTAGCACCAGGATGTACAAAGTCTTGAAAGAGCATTTCTGGTGAAAAGGCGTGAAGAAGGATGTAGCAGAGTATGCAAGTAAGTGTCTAGTGTGTCAGTAAGTCAAAGTTGAACATCAGGCACCTTCAGGCAAGTTAAGCCCATTATCCATTCCTGAGTGGAAGGGCAGAGGGTAACCGTGTATTTTCTGATGGGTTTGCCCTAGACAAGTAGGAAACATGACACCATATGGGTTATTGTTGATCGTTTGACAAAGTCAGTCCATTTCCTGGCAATTAACCAGACTGATTCTTTGCATGTGCTAGCAAAGAAGTATATTGATAAGATGGTAAGATTACATGGGGTTCCAGATTCTATAGTTTCTTACAGGGATCCTTGATTCACTTCGAGATTTTGGGGAAGCTTACAAGAGGCTCAGGGAACCAAGTTGAATTTTAGCACGACTTTTCATCCCCAGATGGATGGTCAATCTGAGAGGACCATTCGGACCTTTAAAGGCATGCTCAGGGTATGTGTGATGGATTTCAAAGGAGCTTGGGATGAGCATTTGCAGTTGGTCAAATTTGCTTACAATAATTCGCACCATTTGAGCATTCAGATGGCTCCTTATAACGCACTGTATAGAAGGACGTGTAGAACTCCGATATGTTAGGATGAAAAAGGAGAAAGGAAACTGATAGGGCCAGAGTTACTACAGAGGATAGCGTACAAGGTCAATCTGGTTAAACAATGACTTAAAGCAACGTAGGATAGAATGAAAAGTTATTGTGATGCATACCGAAAGGAGATGGAGTATGAAGTCGGTGAGAAAGTATTTCTGAAGACGTCTCCTTGGAAAAGAGTCATGAGGTTTTGCAAGAAGGGCAAGTTGAGTCTGAGATATGTGGGTCCCTGATTAAACCCAAGTTTCTATATCAATTGGTGACAATCATGTTTTTTATTATACTTCTTGGTTCTTATTTTTGGATTTTATGCTTAATTTAACTCTTGAGTGCTTGTCTTGAATTAACGTAGTTTCAGGGAAAAATTTTCACAAATAATTTGTAATTACATTAAATTAATTTTCTTAGGACAATTGATACTGCAAACTACTATTTTGTTTTTATTGTAGGGGACTCAAGAATTAGAGCCAAGGTGAAGGCCAAACACAAGTCAACAAATCAAGCGCAACAAGCAAGTTCGTTGAGGCGAGGATGATGTTTCGCCATGGTGAACTCAGCAGATTATTGAAGAGATCTTTCAGGAAAATTTCGCCGCGGCGTGAAGTTCATATCGTCGCAGTGAAGAAACCAAAAACTCCAAGCAAAACCTTTCGGGAAAAGTTTGTCGCGGCAAGCCTTCAAATAGTCGAACCACTTTCTGAAGTTTTACCCACTGTACAACCCGATTCATGAATCCATATTCGAAAAGGATCTATTTTAGGCTATCTTAACAGCAGTAGAGAGTGGACACTCGACACTTGTAGAGAGAAACACCACATATATCTCCTCCATCATCGGATCACATCTCCACGCAATACACCACCATTTTCTCTTATTTTCCAGCATCAGTTGCTACCATGGGGTCTTTCGGTTGCTTCTCGGTTGTGAAGTTACTTGGGGCTATGAGTGGCTAGGCATCTCTTTCCCTCTTGAAGATGTAGCAATGGCTTAAATTCATGATTGAACCCAAGTTTCTTATATAAATTGGTGACATTTTCAAGGTTTTTACTACACTTTTTGGCTCTTATTTTTAGATTTTATGCTTAATTTGACTCTTGAGTGCTTACCTTAACTTTATGTAGTTTGTGAGTAAAATTGTCACAAATAATTAGTAGTTGCACTAAATTAATTTTCTAAAAACAATTGATACTGTAAACTACCATTTGTTTATTATAGGAGACTCAATAAGTAGAGGCAAAGAGTAAAGGCTGAAAATGATAAGTCAACAAGTAAACCGGGCAATAGGAAAGTTTGCCATAGCGAAGCATGAAGAATTCACGCAGAGACTCTTCAGGTTAATTTTGTCGCGGTGTAAATTAATTCTGTCGTCGTGGCAATCGCGGCAGATTATTGAAGAAACCTTTTGGGAAAAGTTCACCAAGGCGAATGCATCTTGTCGTCGCGACAAACGTTCAAATACCTAAACTATTTTTCAAAATTTACCCACTGTACAACCCGATCCATCAACCTGTTTATAAAAAATACCTATTTTAGGTCAAGGAAGGGGAGCCGATAACAAAGAATAATCACTCACTCTCTCTACCGTCCGAACAACTCTTCTACACACACCCTCATCTCCTCTCATCCACACCACTATTCTACTCCTTCCACTGTCGACTGCTACCATAGATGCTTTCAGTGGGTTCTTAGTTGTGAAGTCTCCTGGAGTTATGCGTGGCTAGGCACCTCTGTCCTCTTAAAGATGTAGCGATGGCTTGAGTTTAATAGGCTTATAAGGGGAGAAGCTTAATCCATGTTTAGCTATGATTTGTAAATTCCTAGGTTTAGGATTTGTAATTTACAGTTGAACATTTTTTATTATAGTTTAATCAAGTATTGGATATTCACTGTGTTGTTAGGATTTGTTGATGTAGAACTTTGAGCATTAAATATATGAAATCTCATATATGTTTATTTGTGATCTTATTGAATCTCTTTTATCTTGCATAGCTATGTTTGATATTGAGATGCTTTGAGATCCCAAGTAACTTGTTGCATTGATTTACCCAATACACACATTAAGGGGCGTTTAATAAGGTCTTAAGGAATGGAGTTCATTGATTAAGACCTTGGACTTAAAGAGTTCTTTAAGGTTTACCATTTGAAACTTAGTGATTTTCACTCCCACAAAAATTTGTTTCCAACTATGATAGCCAAAGTTCATTTTCAAGAGGATTCTATCACATTTGATCATTATCTTTATCTTTCCAATTTCTTTTCGCAAAAATTAAAAAAATACTTTTTATGCACTTTTCTTATAATTCATTTAATTTTGTTTAGACTTCCAAAAATTAAAACCACCTTACTTACTAATTAGCTTGCATTTCATGACATATAGGCAAGTTTAGGTCCATTTCATTAGGTTCCGATTAAGTGAAACGACCTGAGGTTGCAACCTATATTGCAATCCTTGAATTATATTTTAGATTTGACCTCCAAGGGTAAGACTAAGGCTCGGATCAAAATGGTGCCATTACCGAGGAACCAAGTAATTAGTTCTCTAGGTTAGTTTTTGTCAATTTTGCTGCTAATTAAGGTTAGGAACCTTTTCTTTTATATTTCATTTTAAACAGTTTAGTTTCATACTTGTCAATAGTATAGGATTTTAGTTTCCTTGCATAACATTTAAATTTTGAAAACACAAACAAAAAGAATTCTTAACATTTGCACTTTTCATACTTAGCATTCTTTTTGCACCCACATAGCTTTTGAGTTTTTCCTTTTATTACTCTTTGACCTATACATACATACTTTCATAAATACTTTCACGCACTTACACACTTGCATCCATCACATTTTGTCTTTTTATTTGACTTAGTGTGCTTGCAAGTAAATTTTGTTACCTTTTTATTCTCCTTTTTGAATTGTTCCCGTCCATGCCCCAGAAAACTAAACTTCTTCCTTTCCAACCTGAAATTGAGAGACATTTGAGGAAGATTAGAAAGGAGAGGAAAGAAAAAGAGAGAAGTAACGTAGTTGTTAAAGAAGAGTCTAGTGGGCCAAGTAGTGAGAACGACTCTTTAGAAGGAGTGATAATGGCCAAGAACCCAGCCTTCCTGCGAAACCCTAACTTTTATGTTAACCAACCTAGGAATAGTGATAATGGAGATAATAGGGAGCATGAGAGAGTTGGTGAAAATAATGGGAATCAAAGAAGGAGGACCATTAGGGAAGCGATAACTTCTTACGTGAATTATGACCCATCTACTGCTGCTTATCCTAATTTTGATGTTAATTTTGAAGTTAAAGGATTACTCATTAACTTTCTTCCTAAATTTCATGGCTTGGCAGGAAAGGATCCCTACATGCATTTGCAATCTTTGTCCATGATCTGTTAAAGTATGAAACCGATGGGAGCCTCACTTGATCAAGTACTATGGAAGGTTTTTCACCTGTCATTGGAAGGAAAAGCAAAGGAGTGGTACATGAGCCTTCCAAGGCATGTAGAGAATGCCTACTATAATTGGGCCAATCTGAGGAAGGCTTTCTTGGAGAAGTACTTTCCAGCCTCCAGAACTTCATCGATGAGGAATGAGATCTATTCGGCACGTCAAGATTGTGATGAGTCTCTCTATGACTATTGGAACCGCTTTTAAGATCTGTTGTCCAGATGCCCAACCACCAGATACCTGATGAACAGTTAGTGCAGTATTTCTATGATGGTCTTAAAAGTCAAGATAAAGGTATGTTGGATGCGGCATCGGGAGGTTCCTTGATTGATCTTACAGCTACTGAGGCATAGGATTTGGTCAAGAAGATGGCTTTGAATCATCAACAGTACAGTGTGAGAGATACTAGAGGTGTTTATGAGTTAGGAGCTTTAACAACCCAATCCAAAAGAATGGAGAGTTTGGAGTCTAAAGTTGACTCTTTGGAGAGTAGAGTGAACTTATAGCTGTCCTTCATCACTGCAAAACTGAAAAACATGAGTGTGTATCGCCCAACATCTTCTATGGATCTTACTACACCCAGTTGCGATACTTGTGGGTCAATAATGCACATATCCAGTATTTGCCCTAGTCGGTATGAAGAGGTGTCTGTAGTATATCAGGGTCGAACCAATCAGAAATGGGACCCCTATTCCAACACTTATAACGAAGGATGGAAGGCAAATCCTAGGTTCAGTTGGAGGAATGAAGAAGGAATGGGTCCAAACAGATTTCAACAAGGAGGAGGAATTGGTACTTCCACAAACCAGTTCCAAAACCAACAGCAAGCCCTGACTGTCCCACCAAAGGAGTACACTAACCAACTGTTGCACAATATGATGGCGTTGATGAAGGAGGAGAGAAATTCTAACAACAAACAGTTCAATGCCATAGCTTCTCTAATTCAGCAAGACTCTTCCAAGAATGATGCTCGGTTCAACGCTCTAGAAAAAAGAATGGAGCAATGGGAGACGAAAGCTAAAAATATCAACTCTTATATCACTCAATTGTCCAACAATATGAGTGAGAACCAAGCAAGAAGCAGTGGAACCGTCCCCTCCAATACTGTTATGAACCCCAAGAGTTTGAATGCTATAACCCTCCGAAGCGGGAAATAAGTGAGGTTCAACAATGAAGATGAGGGAGAAGATGAAGAAGAGATTGAGAGTGAAGAATTTCCTTCAACAAATGAAACAATCAAGAAGTCAAAGTTCCCAGGAGAGAGCACTTTTGATTGAAAGGGAGTCAAAGCAATTGAAGAGCAAGAAAGCGAATTCTGAAAGCCACCAATAATCATGCAAGCAAGGCACCCAGGAAGCAACTGATAAGGAGTTAAGTATAAAAGACCTTCTGTAATATCTCGTTCCCATACTTAGGGTTAGAATTCAAAATTTTGGTACATGTGAGCTCATAGAGAGATTAAAGAAATGCATTTTCTTGCTCGTGCATAATGTTAGCATATATGCACATAAATGTTGAATCTTTGCACATAAAAATATGTACATGCATTCATTGACAACTTCCAAGTATAATTTATTTTAAATGTGATTTTATTGGAAATGAGAAGTAGAGGGAGCAGAAAGAGTGATCTTGGTATGAGTTGTGATAAGGAAAGATTTGGAAACAAAATTGGTAGTTGATCTGGAAAATGTTCATTGAGTGTGTTTAGGTCTGTTAGCCATAACTTTTTCTCTAGTTATCCAAATGAGATGATTCTTTATTTGGATTAAACTAGAGATATATGCCTACATTTCTTATGAAGACATCGAATTTCAATTTTGTATCTAAGAGTCTCAAAATTTTATGAAGTTGAGAACTGGGTGCAGTACATTAATGGATGAATGAAAAATTCATATTCGGCCTTTAGGGGAAATTCAGGATTGATCTAGATAGATTTTGACAAAGTTTCCTTCTTGATAGTTGTAGATATTTCTTTTATCTTTCCAACGGTATATAGTATGAAAATTTTGGTCGTTGGAGTCAAAAGTTATGGTCTTTATAAGTGGAGATGTTCAGGAGTATAGATAATATCATCTGTGATGATGCCATATCATCTGTGATGACGTATCATCTATGATGATGTCCTATCGTCTGTAATGACGTCATATCATCTGTGATGACATCATATTGTCTATGAAGACGTATCGTCTGTAATGTCGTCATATCGTCTGTGATGACATCTTATCATGTGAAGATGTATCGTTTGTGATGGCATCATATCGTCTATGTTTGGCCTTCTTCTTCGTCTATGCTTTACCTTCTGTTTCTTCTATGTTTGACTTTCAGCTTCTTCTATGTTTGACCTTCTGCTTCTTCTTAAGTGACTGAAACTGTTGGACCCCGAACTTTTCTTGGAAATTAGAAATTATTTAATGATATTAAATGAGAAATTGTTGGTGATTATTCATGTGCAAAGAAAAGAAAA
>JAOSBL010163068.1:0-11484 GCA_027568915.1 Erythroxylum roraimae
GCAACGCGATAAGCCATTCGATTTCTAAGATCTTTGTTTGCGGATGTCGGACATTTGTTTCAGAGCGATGTGAATTCGATTTCGTTTTGTTTCGATTCGATGTGTTTTGAACCGTTTATTCGATTCGTTTCCGATTTCTTTCGCCTTGTGTTCCCGAATCGGATTTGAGTTCGATTCGATTCGATTCTTCGATTTGTGTTTCGTTCATTGGTGCGGATTGTGGTTCAGTTTAGTTTGTATTCGATTCGCGTTCGATGTGTCTCCGTTCGGCTCACGTCGTTTGTTTTCGCTTCCGCATGTTTGTGTTGTTCGGATTTCGATTTTGTATTCAGTTTCGGTATCAGAGCAAGTAGAAATGAGATGATGATGCTTATGGTATCGAAGTTTTAAAAAAAATCGATGGAAATTCGTTAAGAGTTGGGTTCCGGTAACGGTGCCCAACAAAAAATTTCACGAGCCTAGGAGACACAGTGAGAAGTCCCTTTCTTGATTCACTGGTGTAAACAATGCCACGTACCTTATACTTTCTTTGCTTTCAAACTTTGTCATCAAACTTCAATATAAAAGACTATAGTTACTAGTAACTTAAAGTTGATGTAACAATTGAATGAGGATTGCATTTGATATGAGTATTTTTGAAATATTGAGGCAGAATAAACCATTAGGATGGTGTATAGGCTAGAAATCGGTGATGCAGCTCCTATGAGGCTTATAGGTTAAAAATTCCATGAGCCTAGGAGCCACAATAAGAAGTCCCTTTCTCGATTCACAGGTGTAAACAACGCCACGTTCCTTAGACTTTCTTGGCCTTCGAACTTTGTCAACAAACTTCAATATGAAAGACTTTAATTACTGGTAGCTTAAAGGTAATGTAATAATTGAACGGGGATTGCATTTAATTTGGGTATTTTTGAAACATTAAGGTATAACAAACCATTAGGATGGTATATAGGCTAGAAACTGGTGATGCAACTCTCATAAGAGAATGGTCAACCAAATAAAGTAACCAAGCTGGTAAGTATAGTGACATTTTAAAAATAGACATTAGAAACACCTTCATCACCACCTGCTAAATATGCCTCTGCTTCTGCCTCTAACTCTACCTCTGCCTCTACTACTGTGTCTGTATCTACTAGTGCCACTACTGCTTGAGGTACTACCAACACCTCAAGTACTGCTCATGTATATGGAAGTGCAAATGCAACAGTCTCCAGTTGTTCTCCCAACACCTAGAGGTCCATCAAAAATAATAAATATTTGTACATCTTCAAAAGCCATCACCAAAAACCAAACCAAAGGGAGAAGAGGGCTTGATTATGGTGTTGTAGATGATCGAAGCAGAATGAGGATGTTTGGTGCTGGTAGATGTAGCCTAAATTCTCAAGCGAAAATTTTAGGAAAAAGGCCTAACACATATTATTCTCTTTAATAAGAAGCGAATAGGAAGTTTAAGAAACGGATGGAAGGGATAGGGATATACACAAATGAAACCACAGGGTTGTAGATGCTAAATATAAGTGTTAAATATTTGCATTCTTATTAAAGATTAATTAAGTCATAGAACTTAACAATGTTTGCATTTTATCTACAGCCTGGAAGGAGAAGTCAGAGACTACTACACTTGGGAAAAAATCAATAAAGGCGAAGGAAGCTGTTACTAGGCATGTGAATCTAAGCCAAGAAATTCAAACTACGTCATCAAAGGGAAAGGAGAAAATGCAAACTTAACGGTGTTTGTTAGTGAACTGAACAATTTTGTGATATTTGTGTTCTAAACAACAAACTTAAACTGCATCTTCACTCTACATACCTTATATCCATCAATTTTGTGATATTTGTATACTGAACAATGGTTGAGGGGTTGGATATCTATTTAGACGTTGAATATCAATATATTGTAAGGATCTCGTTGGCATTTACATATTATTAAGCAATGAATGAAATGACTACCAATTTCAGTTTGAATTATATTTCTTTTAGGTTTTTTCCTTTTTATTGAAGTTCATGAATGGGTTACTGAGAGTGATGGAAGCTTGGTTGGAATTGACATATTGGAATTGTCACATTCTCTGCAATGTTAAAAGTTTTCAGGGAAAGCTTAAAGTCTATGGCCTGAAAGAGATGCTAAGCTTTTTGTATTAAATTGTTAGTCCCCTTTATTTTCATTGTTTAGTCTTGAATTGAGATCAGGTCATCAAGTAGCCATTTTATGTAGTATATCATAAACCAATATGGTACTTCAATTTGATCTTTGCAGGTGGGATTTCTATTTTTTGTGTGTGTGTTTATGTTTATTTTCCTACTTAATTATTAAAAGCCAGCAAGGTAGGATCTTGTTAGATATCTATTGATTATAAGGATCTTGTTAGATATATATTGATTGTAAGGATCTTGTTGGATAGCCATTCAGAGGTTGAATATCTATTGATTGTAAGGATCTTGTTGGCATTTATTTGTTATTAAAGCAATGAATGCAACGATTGCCAATTTCGGTGTGAATTGAATTTCGTTTAGGTTTTTTCCTTTTCGTTGAAGTTCATGAACGGTAGAACATATACATTGTTAAAACAAAGAATTGGAATTATAAGTCTATTAAACATCTTTGTCTCCTTATCAATAATTTGATGACTTATAAAACAACTTAGCAATTGTGTTAATCATTTGCTCCAAGCTAAAGTACCTATGACATTTTTATAAGTAGTAAATTGCTGCCTCTTTTAACTCCTTTTGACTACTAACCAATACTCCATCTCCATTGATTAAAGATTCTATTTTGTTACTAATCTTCCTTACCACATATTGAAACATCAAACATCTTTAGGCTAGTACATCAAATATGTTTGGGCTAGTACCTCAAATATCAAACATGTTTAGGCTAGAACATCAAATTAGGAATACAACAGATGTTGAAACATCTAACAATTACACTTTCCAACACTAGGTTAGGTGAATTACATTTACACACTATTCTAGTACATCAAACCGTTTGCAAATAAGGCTTTAAAGGTACAACTATTGTCTATATTGCCTTCATTATTTAGGCTAACAAATATAAGCAAAACTACTAAACACAAGCTTAAACAAGCTACAAATTTCCAACACTTTTCTAAATGTGTTTCATTACTACTCCTCATGGCAACTAACTCATTCTTCAATTTCAAATTTTTGCAATCCTTTCAGCTTGCAAGACATTTACTACATTCTCTCTTAACTCTGCCACTTAAGCCTTCATTGGATTACTTTGACGGTATAACATCTTCTCTGTGTTTTTTAGCTCTAAAATATCTTTGTTGCTCTTGGACAAAATCTGTGATCATGCCATTCATGAAATCCACAAACATTTTCACTCTACCATCAAAGTAAAAATAGCAATTCGTTAATGAAATATATGAACATATTTAGCTAAAACAACATAAAAATGTACTAAAATTATCGAAAAGAGTCGACAGCCATAAAACCTTCTTCCTAGATTTTCATCAGTCCATGAAGTCTATCTAGGTGCTTTCAAGTTATAGTAACAATACTTAGCCTCTCCGTTATAGTCCCATTCAATTGGGTAAGTTTAAGAAATCAGCTTGTATGACCTCAAATCAAGTTTATAACGCATCCCTCTATTGCCAGAGATGAAAATTTCAGAATTTTCAACTCAACACAAAATTACAACCAAGAAAACAACAAACTGAATCCTCTAATCAACCTCATTACCTTGAAGAACTACTACTTGAGCTTATTCTCAAGTATTATAGCACAATGTTGTAATGTTGATTGTGCACCCACTGATAGCTAAATGATGTCTACAGAACTGAATTTGTTTGCTCATAAGAATCTGCATCTCTTCCATGAATGTCATACTTTATCTTAAACCCAGCGGATAGACATATACAAAACATGGATAACCACCAATGAAGCTAAACCAAGTGACATAAATCATTTTCCTACATGCAATGTCAAGTATACGGGGAAGAGAAAACTTGATCATATGCTACATACAAATGTATAATGGAATTGCACATGAAAACAATTCTATTCTATACACTATTCAACCCTATATTCAAACCCATTTAAAGAAGATAAAGTAATTTACCTAAATGTAACATTTTTAGCAAACTTTCCATAAAAAGGGAACAAGGGCAAAGGAATAAAGTGAAGATTCAAACACCATAAATTATATACAAAATTAGAAGGGAGCATGAGTCATTACCTACTTAGGTCTTCAATCAGAGCACATGTATGCTTCAAATCTCCAAAAACCCAGCCACCCATTCACCTCCAACACCAAAGGAGAGAGCTCACTCTACGTAGAAGGCACAAGCGAGATTGGAGCGAAGGCACTTGCATGAAGTGATGATGCATATAGGGATTGAAGTGAAGGCATGAGTGAGAGAAGAGAAATAGGGTGAAAACACCTTTTGAAAAAAATGGTTAATTTAGGGTTGAAGAGTAGAAATTAAAATTAAATTAATTTTTTTTCTTAAATTCCACTTGACATGGACAATAACTTATGTGTTCTTAATGTGGTATTTAAATACTAACTGACCTGCATGTAACGATGCCTATAAAATACGCCCTAATTTTTGTCCAAAAAAGCCTTAAATTGAGCAGACTCGTAAAATTTTAGACCTTCTTTGAGCAAGTTACAAGTTTAAGTCCTAAACTAATCAAACTAAAAAAGGTTAAGCCCCAATGTGGGCTTTTAGCCTTTCGATTAAAAAAATAAAGTAGGGGTTTATGATTAATTAACTAATTTACTAAAAAAATAAGGAATAAAAGAAAATTAGCTCAATATAAAAGTGAGAAATTTAAGAGTTTTTAACTCCTCTTTAAGGGAAAGATTTCATCTAATTATAACATTGATCATTGGTCTAAAAAGAATAATTTTCACAATTCAAGCAGTTAGTCCAAAACATATTAAGATAGCCATGATAAGTCTCAAAATTTCCTAAATTAGTTGATTCAAACCCAACATTCAAACCAGAATTTACCATCAATTGATTGGGTATGATATCATTCCACATCAATTAAATGATAGCAATAAGCTTAATGAAAAAGACTAGACCCTAAATTAATTAATTGAGATAGCAACAACTTCTCAACTTAGTTTTCTTGTTTATCATAAGTTAAATATGTAAATTAAAAAATAACCTATTTGCTACTTGTACCAATCCTTTATGACAATTACGGATCACTAAATTTATGAATAGCTATAGAATAATTAACATCAAATTAATTTGTCTGATTAATCAATATTAATTATTAATGAAGTATAAGAACATAAAACAAGAAATACTTAAATTAAAACATGAATATAAGTTTAGAATAAAACCTTACAAGGTTACAATTAGAGTTTTGAATCCCTTTGCATCACAATATTTGGATTTAGCCTCATATGAATTTTGTACTGACACCAAAAATAGAAGAAAAGATGAAAGATTGAGAAAGAAATATAAAGAAATGAAAAGAGTGTGTTGAAGAAGGTGAAAGACATTTTTTTTCTCTCTCCCCTACTCTAAAGCTAGTCTACCTCTATCTTGCAAAGATCTCTTTCTAAAACAAATATGAATCCTTACATAATAGGGATGGAAAGAAGTTTCTTAATTGAACTCCAACTCTTAAGGTGAATCTAGCGTTAGGCGTGATCTCGCCTTATCCACAACAATAATCTATCTACTTTTTTTCAAAATTTGTGATTTTGACTAATAATATTCGAATTTGATGAAATCTCCACTTTTTATCTCCTAAAAAAACATTAATTTTCCTATTTAAACAAAAAAAATATATTCAAAACAAAAGAGATAATTCTAATTAACATAACAAAATAAAATATTATCAATAAACCCACGAGTCGAGGATAAGTTGTTAAAAGGTAAAGGTAAGATAAATGCATCTAATTCCATACCAAAGCTAATAGAATTTAATATCTTTACCTTTGGCATCTAGTTGCTAATAGTTTGATATGATCTATTGAATTTGTTTCTATTTGTATTTCTTTCTTTACTTTTTTAGTCTCTATACTATCTTAAGAAAAAGTTTTAACTTTAAAAAATATAATTGTAATGTGTATTACTCATATACAAAAGTATAAAATCTTGAAATTTTACAAAGAAATGTTTATTTTTAAAAGTCTTTGGGTGAATATGACTTAGCATATAGTCATATGTCAGGGTGTGTTCTTTTCTAAAAATCAAAAGTAAAGATATAGTTTAAAACATAAGCATGTTGGCATGATTGAATTGTCTATAAAAGGGGCATGATTTGGAATATAGTTGTGTCTAAACATGTATATCTATGCATGGAGAATTAGTAAGATCCTTAGGCGTATTTAAGCTTGTATCTATGTGGATGGAGAAGTAGAAAGATTCACAACTTAGGACATTACCATGTTTGTGACATTTAACCTTATCTAGAAACACATTTTTGTTGGATTTTAGACTTTTTAACTATTTTAGGACTTATTAGAGACATGTTCAAGTTAGCTTATGTTTGGTAAGGGACAAGTTACATGTAATTGTACTAGCTCTTATTATAGTTAACTATACTAATGTAAACCTATTTTTTTTAATATATATATATATATATATATATATATATAACCATCATCAAAATTAATTGTGTTAGCTCAAGGTTTATGTTTAATGATTTTGATGATAACTTTATAATATTTGAAAATTCAAATTGGATTCATTTCCTTGCATAAGTAACAATGTAATTCTTAAAAGGAAATAAAATCATAGGATAATTGCTTCCGTTCTTGCAAGAACCCTCTTTATGAACTTACCTAATTAGAAATGGTTCCATGACATCCGAAAGGATCTTACTAATTCGAATAATTATCTTTAAAAGCCTTGAAAGAACGTTATCTTGATGTCTGAATATCAAAGATTTCAATATAGATGACATCGAAGAGATTAAACAACAGCTAGTTAAAGAAAATGTCTATTTAAAGAAGAAGCCACAACATTTACAAACAAGAGACACAAACTTGCGAAATACTTTAGTAACATCAATATCTATATCAAAATCTATGTGCCTTCGAAAGTGAAATCACTCTATTGAGAGAGACTATTAAACCCTTTATAAATTTCTTATAGAGAGCTTGTAGAGGTTTGTTAAACACTACGAGTTAAACACTACGAGTGTGGAAGGTTGAAAAACCTTGAAAAATATGTACTTGTGAGTTTGGAGAGGCTTGTGAAAATTTACTACTTAGATTTTATAGTGAAATACTCAAGTTGAATTCTTGGGGACTGGACATAGGCTTCATTATAAGTCAAACCAATATAAATCAACCGTGTCACTCTCTCCCTCTTAACTTTAAAATTTTTGCATTATAGTGTTTGTGTTTTTAACTTGCAAGAGGCTCCTTCGGTTTTACAATAAGCTCCTTCTGTTTTATATTGTAAGAGGTTCTTTTCAATTTTGAAACTATTAATAGATTTCTATCGATTAACATGCTCTTTCCGTTTTAAAAGTTAACAGGCTCCTATCAATTATTAGGTTCCTTTCTTTTATAATGCTAGCAGGCTCCTATCAATCAATAGGCTTCTTTCCTTTTGAGCATTTGCAGGCTCCTATTAATCAATAGGCTTCTTTCTTTTTGAGCATTTGCAGGCTCCTTTCAATTAACAAGATCCTTTTGTTTTCAACGTTAACATGAACTTTTTGAAAGTTGATAGAACCCTTCTATCTATAGACTTATTATCCTTTTTAAAGTATCTTGCAATTTTTTAAACACAATTCACCCCCTCTTTCGTGTGTCTGCTTTATCATTTGGTATCAGAGCGAGGTTTCACATTTATTGTGTTTTACAACACGTGATAAATCATAGTAAAAATTTTGAGAAGCCTTGAAGAACAGTTCGACTCAAAGCCTCCTTATTTCAATGGAAACAACTACTCATACTGGAAAGAGAGAATGACCATCTATCTTTAATATGTAGATATTGAAGTCTAGCAAGCCCTCAAAGTTGGATCTACACTTCCCGGTACCAATAATGTAGAATTGTAGTCTGATGTTGACAAAAGAAATGCACAGTTAAATGTTAAAGCAAAACATCATCTGATAGGTGCACTATCTCTAGAAGAATATGAAAGGATATCTTACTACTCTACAACAAAGGAAATGTGGGATAAACTTCAAGTCACCTTTGAAGGAAAAAATGAGGAAAAGAAACATAGAATAATTCTTTTAGTACATCATTTGAAACAATTGACATGAATCAGGGAGAGAAATAGATGAATTATTTGGACATTTCAGAAATATTATCATGGCCTTAAAGAAATTAGGAAATATATATCCCAATGATGAACTCGTAACAAAGATTCTAAGATCACTACTAAAGGAATGAAGACCAAAGGTGATAACTCTAGAAATTGCAAAGGATCTCGATACCATCTCACTTGACTGGCTAAAAGGAAATATGATGATCTATGTAGTCGAGCTTAGGCGAGATGAAGGATCCTCATACAAAAGAGGAATGGCACTAAAAGCAGTTGGTGAATCAAACAGTGATGAGAGCTACAATGAGTTGCAAATAGATAGAGAAGAAGAATTCAATTTCATGGTAAAAAAAATATGTCCGCTTCTATGAAAAGAAGCTGATGAAGAAAAGAGAAGGGAACAGGAAAATCGGAACAACATGTCCTTATCAAAAGGCAACAATAACAATAGCAATACACAAAACAATCAAATCATATTTTATCATTGCAAGAAGCCTGGATACACAAGACTAGAATGTCTCCTTCTTCAAAAGGATAAAATAGAAAATAGAAAACCTAGGAAGCAAACGAATACTCCAGCCTGGTCAAATGAAGACTTTGAAAACTTCAAAGAAGAAGAGCCAGAAGAAGTCAGCCATGTTTGTTTTATGGCTGAATCAGGAGACGATGAGGTATATTATTCTAACTCTGATATTGAAGTTGATAAATTAAGAAATGCATATCATGAATTGTATGACTGGTACAAAAAAATTGATAGTGAAGTATTTCAAAGAAGTTGAGAAGTCCAATAAAAATGATGCATCCTTGAAGAGTAAGATTAAATCAATAGAATCTGTGAATAAAAATATGACAACCAAGAATATGTCTCTTGAGGTTGATTATAAGCAAAAGGTTTCTAAAAAGGAAGTTCAAGAAGAAAGAGTAGCCAAGTTGAAAAAAACTTTGCTTGAGAATGATTTTGATAAAGTGAGACAACTAGAAGAAAAGGTTGCTGCCTTAGAACTTGAGAAAGAGAACTGTGTTAGAAAGATCTTATCTTTAGAAAAAGATCTTGCAATTTTCATTGATGGAAGGAACAATCTTGATGCATTACTTGGTAGTGGTAAATGCATTTTTGATAAAGCTGGAATAAGTTACAATGAAAATAATAATATTAGGCAATACAAGAACTTCTTTGTGAAATCCAACAATAGCTATAGTCAAAATAGCAATAACCTTATACATTGTAGAAATTATAGCAATTCTCATTCATCTATTTTATGCTTCTACGTTAGTAGACATGGTCACATTAGTCATTCTTGTTAATTTTGCATAATGGAGAAATTATCTCAAATTTATGTTTGGAGACCGAAAGGTTAAGCTACTAACCTGGACCTAGAAAAATTTGGGTGCCTAAAATGAGATAATGCTTTTGGCAGATATACTTCAAAATGGAGACAAGAGAAAATTAATGGATAGTTAATAGTGGCTGTTCGAGACACATGACAGGTGACATATCATATTTCAACTACATTGAAATAAAAGACAGTGGTAATGTTATCTTTGCTGACAAAAATAAAGCAAAGGTCACCGGAATTGGTAAAATTGGTAATTCTAATTCTACCTCTGTTGATAATGTCCTTTATGTTGATGGTTTGAAACAAAACCTGTTAAATGTAAGTCATATGTGTGACAAAAGGTTATAGAGTTATTTTCTATGCATCTTATTGTGAAATAGTCGATAATCACAATGATAATATTGTATTTGTTGGCCCTATAAATCAGAATATATATTGTGCTCAACTGGAAGATATATCTTCACAAAGTGTTAAGATTTTTTGTTTCTCTAGAAAAGGATTCATTTATCTGGCATAAAAGATTTGGACATGCTAACATTAACATTTTATCAAAATTGTCTAAAAAACAGTTAATAAGAGGACTATCGACCTTGAAGTTTAAAAGCAATCAGGTTTGTGAGGCTTGTTTAAAAGGTAAACAAGTTAGAAGCAACTTTACTCCCAAAACTACTGTCTCTACTAACCAACTGCTTGAACTTGTGCATAGGGATCTATTTGGTCCTACTAAGACTCAAAGTTTTAGTGGTAAACATTGTGGTTTTGTTTTAGTAGATTATTCCATATTTATATGGGTTTATTTCTTATCTAATAAGGATGATGCTTTTGAAGTTTTTGAGAAGTTTTGCAGAAAAATTCAGATAAAAAAAGGATATTGCATTACTTCAATTCGAAGCGATCATGGAGGAGAATTTGATAACGGAAAGTTTGAAGATTTCTGTGATAATAACAGTATAACTCATAACTTTTCTTGTCTAAGGACCCCTCAACAAAATGTAGTTATTGAGAGAAAGAACAAGACTCTCGTTGATATGACCAGAATACGCGAAAGTGGTCTACCTCATGATTACTAGGCAGAAGTCGTGTCAATTGCCGGTTACATACTTAACAGATGCCTACCTATTTTGAAAAAAACCCCTACAAGTTATGGAAAGGAAGAAAACCGAATGTCGCTTACTTTTGAGCATTTGGTTGCAAGTGTTTCGTTCTAAATAATGGAAAAGACAATCTTGGAAAGTTCGATGCAAGATTAGATGAAGTCATCTTTCTAGGCTACAGTACCGCTAGCAAAGGATTTAGAGTTCACAACAAAAGAACAAAGAAGATAGAAGAATCAGTACATGTAGTTTTCGATGAAGCACAACCCTCGACAACAACAACTGAATTAGATGATGAAGAGCATCCCTTGGCTCCTAAAAATACATCATAGACTTAAGTAACACCTATAGTACCTTTGGAATTATAAGATCAAGAAGGTCCTTCTGAAGCCAGGACTGTTAATGAGCATTTTGTATTAATTTTTGATACATAATGTGTTAAACTATTGTCCATTTAATGTTTAAATTGCACTAATTAAGAATTATTTGTTTTAATTTTAGGCACATATTAGATTTGGACAATGAAAGCAAAAAGTCACAAATTAGGAGCTCTTTACACCTAACAAAGCACGACAACGTTTAAGTTTAGCTTGGATAAAAAAATTTAATTAAAAAGGCACGAGGCTAGTTGGCGCCAAGGTGAGAGCAAGTGCGTTTATTTGACAAAAGAAAGAAGCTGGCGGTGAAGGATTGAAAAAATGCAAAAGATAGGCGTGAATGTGAGTGAAAGGTGGACCAAAAAAATTCTGAATAATCAATACATAAGAGACAAAAGGAAAGTGGCGGCAGTAGGTGGGCGTGGACATGGAATAGAGTAATCCATCATTCACGCTACAC
>JAOSBL010163097.1:0-11480 GCA_027568915.1 Erythroxylum roraimae
CATAAATCGAGATACAAGAACCTGTTTGATTCTGTGCATGCCCCGGAACTGCAGGAGCTAAGACACAGAGAAAAATGCAAAGGACATGTTGCAGCATCTTCCCTCTGCTCACCAGTTTCTTTTCCGATAGATGAACAGAAGACTAAGTTCATGTGTCATAGATTATGATCCTGGACTTCTTCAACAGCTGCTGTAATAGCTTCGCCAACTTGTAAACAGAAGACTAAGTTCATGTGTCATAGATTATGATCCTGGACTTCTTCAACAGCTGCTGTAATAGCTTCGCCAACTTGTAAATGATTAGTCATTTTAAGTATCAACGGATTGTCATGAAACAGAAGTTGGCAGGGAAATAATGAATTTAATTATTCGAAAGACGCAATTATGCAGTAGACAGCACAGGTCAATTGACTAAAACCAATTAATTTAAATGCAGAAATGATAATCCTGAAACCTGACTTTTCAGTTCTGAATCGTATGACTGTTTCTCTGGTTCTACCTGAATCGAATTATCAACTATCTAGTCAATGTCAGCATGCATGAGAGTCTTATATCTCCAGGTTTTTGTAAAATTCCCAGTTCTATTATATACGATATCTTCATTGTCGTGATTGTCACCATGAAATGTAAAGGTTAACCAAAGATGTTGCTATGTGGTAAACAAATGATAACCAATCAAGTTGTAAATCAAAGTCAAGATAAACCAATTCCTGATAAGCAAACAAAAATTGGATTAGGCAGGTAACAATATTTAAACAGCAGGATTAGCAAGAACAAACTTAAATTTTATTAATCTCCTAAGTTTATAAATTATAGTGGAATTCCTTTGAGATTGTTCATCTAAATTATTGTGGGGTTCATTTAAGTTTATAAAGCTTTTATTAACTTGAAAAAGAACTTTTATTCAACTTTTAAATTATTATTTTTAAGATGTTTAATTTTTAACTCAAATTAAAGTTGTTGTTAAATGTTTTAGACTTAATTTATTAAAACCAATGTTTTAAAAATTAAATCGGAAGTTAAACCGATAAAACAAAAATGTAAGGTTAAAAAAATTCAATCAATTTTAAACTGTTAAAAAACCAGCTAAAGATTAAATAAAATTTAAAATTATGAAATATGATAAAAAATTGTTATTCAGTCAAAGAATTTAAAATTTAATAAAAAAGATATTTTAAAATTTAATAAAAAAGGTATTGTTAAATGAAAATTAATTGATTTATTTTAGTTGTAAGAACTTATTAATTTACAAAAATTGATCGATTAATTAATAAATTGATCAGTTTTTAATAACAAGTTATTAAAGTAAATCAAATCAAGAAGTTGGACAGTTTAAAGTTTTTACGATTAAATCGGTCAAACCGATTGAGTTTTCATAAGCGTAACTCTATTAGTCTACTTATTTACGAAGGTAAAAGTCTTATAATTGACTTGATTATAATTTATTTTCTTAGAATAACTTCAATATATTTGTTAATTAATTTTCATTTTTTATAATTCTTCCCTTACTTAGATGACTATATACCCAATTAGTTACAAATCCATACATCTTGTACTCTTATAAATATATATATACATTACAAAAATTTTAAATTTTAGAGTAAAGGATATAAACTTCCCTTGTAGTTTAAGAAATACTATATTAAAATTCTCAAAATAATTGTTCTAGTTTTAATTTTTCATAAAAACCCTTCTTTTAAACATCCGTCAAAAAACAATAATAAAATACTCATAATATTAACATCCAACGTAGACTAATCAAATATTATTTACATAATGATTCAACTCAACTTTTAAACTTAAATTAATTAATTAAATCCAGCTTAAATTAATAAAATATTATAACTATTTTAAATTATTAATTTAAATAAAATTTAATTAGTTTTAATCGAGTTTAAGAGCTGAAATATTTGATTAGTTCATGTTTAATGTTTATACTGTGTATGTTGCATTGTTATTTTTTAATCGGAGATTAAAAAAAAGATTTTTCTAAAAAAAATGAAGGCATTTTTCTAAGATTTCTTAAACTACGTAAAGGTCTGCATCTTTTATCGTAAAATTTAAGTTCATATAGTATCGAAGTAAGAATTCGTTCTTGTTAACACTAATCGCCAATAGATAGGTATAAAATCCTAAACATCAGCCTCCTACTTGAACTATTCTATTTTATTTTGTCCTTTTTATTCAATCACCTATTTCAAATGTCTATTCCATTCATACTACCTTTATCAAATTAAATAATGAGAATTATTTTAGTTAATCTCAATCTTTTAAGTAATTATATAATCATAAATTTGTATATCTTTTCTCATATAAACTTATATAATACATAATTCTTACAATTTAAGTTCATAATAATTTATTATTTCCAAAAGAAAATCATATTTTATTAATTGGATATATATGTAATATGTATATATCTTTTTCAAATTTTAGTAAAATTTTGATGAAATTAACATATATCATAATTTAAAATATATTATATGTTAATTTCATCAAAAAGTTTCACAGAAAATATAAATCTATAAAACAAAGTTATATGATTGAGTTAAAGATTGTATTATTGGTGATCTTATAATTTTTTATCATTAATAATATAACACTTACAATGTGTATTTTAAAATAAGGTCTTCTAATATCCTTTTTATAAAAATTATAATTAAATTAAAGAATTTAAAGAGCTTTTTCTTTAAATGTATTAAGTAATGATAAATATAATAACATGATTAATAGGAGATTAAATCTAAGTGTGAGTCAAATTTTTCTTAAATTTAATAATAAATTCGATTAATTTTAAATATAACATCACGATTTCTTCTCTTTAAGAAAAGCGGAATCAGGCGCTACTGGTCCTAGCTCCTTTGGGCCTAGTTCAGAGGCCAACTTAGGCTCAACTCGTACCCTCTCGATCGAAATTTTGTGTTCGATTACTTTGCGCTTTCACCTTTCTATGACTTCACTTACAACAACGAACAACTTCGTTTACGACCTATACACCCGCTTGACCCCTCACACCTCGTGTAAGTAAACCACGCAAATTGTTATTGTTCGGTATGTGTATGCATTTTCAAGATTGAAACTTTTTGGGTTTTTGAGAAAGTTTTTGTCTTTGGGTTGATGTTTAGTGATGTGGGTTTTTGTCATATGTTGTACAGTATGCGTTATTACAGTGTCACGGTTTTAGCTTTATTGTCAATATTTAGGTGTCATTACTTTACTTGAAAAATCGAAGGTGTTAATTATTTCGCAATCTATCTATAAATTTTTTTGGCATAAACAAAATAGAAGCAAGTAAAATCGAAATAATAAAAATATCAAAAATTTGGTAACGCAGTTCGGTACACGTTGCCTACGTGTGCGAGGCTCTAACCCAACTTAATAACTTTCATCGAAGTACAATAGATTTATCCAAGACTTTATAGAGCCGACACCACTCAACCCTTGACACTATCTCTCAACCTCACTTCCCGTGAAAGAATTTCACACCCAATAACAGGACCGACTCTTGTTTGTAAAGATTATGAGAATGAACAAAATAATACGAAGGCTTAATTCATTACTTCATTTACAGAGATATTAATAGGAGAAGAGAAGCTTTTAGTTACAACAGAATCCTATGAATTAGCAGTTTAAATTCAAACAGCTATGGCTATCTTGATACAATAGATTGTGCATGTTTGAACTGGTCAAGGAGCTTGAGAATCTTTTGTTGGTTGAGCTTTATCCTTATCCTTTAACACTCCCCCGCAAGATTGAGGAACCATTGAGGAGACCAATCTTGGATCTGTTGAGTTGAAACTGGTGCTTGGGAAGTGGTTTGGTGAGTAAATCTGCAAGTTGATCCTTTGAAGATATGTGTGAAACACGAAGAGCACCCCGTTGAACCAAATCTCGGACAAAGTGTATATCAATTTCCAAGTGCTTCATCTTGGAGTGCAGAACAGGATTATGACGGGTATAGGTGGTCAAAATATTATCACAGTAGATAGTAGGAGAAGGAACCGTAAGACCAAGCTCTTGCAGAAGTGACTTGACCCACTGGACTTCGACAGCAGTAGCGGCAACAACTCGATATTTAGCCTCAGTGGACGATCGGGCCACGGTTCGTTGCTTTTTGAAGCTCCAACTGATGGGAATATTTTCAAAATACAAAATAAATCCAGATGTGAAAGTTTTGTCTGAAGGATCGCCTGCCCAATCGGCATCTGAGAAGGCATGAAAGACAAGAGAAGACTGAGGTGTAATATGAATGCCAAACTGAATGGTGGACTTGAGATATCGAAGGAGACGTTTTAAGGCAATCCAATGAGAGTTGTTTGGGCAGTGCATAAATTGAGAAAGTTTGTTCACCGTGAAGGCAATATCTAGTCTTGTAAGACTTATCTAGTCTTGTAAGACTTAAATACTGCAAGCCGCCAACCAATTGACGATAAGTTGTAGGATCAATTGCCTGATCAACAGAGGTTGATTTGAGCAAAGGAAATGAAGTGGCAATAGGAGTAGAGACCTCTTTAGCACCATCCATATTAGCAATCTGAAGAAGTTTCCTTGCATAGTGATGTTGAGACAGAAAAATAACCTTTTAAAGTCTTGTGAACATCAACACTGAGAAAGAGAGACAACTCATAGGGATCTTTTAATGAAAATTTCTCACCAAGTGCTTGTATGAACCGAGTGTTGAACGCAGAATTATTTCCCGTCACAATGAGATCATCGACATACACCAGGAAATAACAACAAATGGAATCATGGTTGTATATAAATAAAGAGTGATCACTTTGAGAAGATTGAAAACCAAATTGTAATGTGAAGGAACGTAAGGCCTGATACTATGCTCGAGGTGCCTGTTTAAGACCATAAATTGCTTTAACCAATTTGCAAACATGATGAGGCTTTTCTGGATCAGTAAAACCTGGTGGTTGGCTCATGAAGACATTTTCTTGCAAGGGACCATGCAAGAAGGCATTGTTTACATCTAGTTGCAGCAAAGACCAATGGTTTGTCAATGCCAAAGTAAGGACAACACGTATTGTGACCGGCTTGACGACCGGACTGAATGTATCACTAAAGTCAATTCCAGGGCGTTGATTGAAGCCTTTTGCAACCAAACGGGCTTTGTATCGTTGAAGAGACCCATCAACGTTTCTTTTGATCCTGAAAATCCACTTACATCCAACTAAATTTTGGTGAGAGTGAGGAGGAACAAGAACCCAAGTTTGATTTTTTAGTAGTGCATTAAATTCAGTAGTCATGGCAGATCGCCATTCTAGAGAAGAGAGAGCCTATTTAACTGTAGTTGGTTCTAGTACTTCGGGTAATGGATGTTTAGTAGCATTGTGAACTTGTTTGGGTTTAAAAATGTTGTTTTTGGAACGGGTGACCATAGGATGAAAATTTTGAGGGGCAAAAGGTAAATTATGTAAAGGTGTTGTGGGACCAGTTTGCATTGCGATGAGATTAGGTTGGGTTTTGATTGTGATAGAGTCACGGTTGGGAGAGGTAGGCGGTGTAGGGATTGGAGGTTGTGTAGCCTGAAAAGGAATTTGGGTGTGAGTAGGAGTATGTGAGGGAAGATCATACCAACTTGAACTAGAGTGGGACTCTGAGAGAGGTTGTGTTTCATAAGGAAATGTGTTTTCTAAAAACAGAACATGATGAGACACAATGTATTTTTTGAATTTAAAGTCATAACAGATGTAGGCACTTTGATGGAGGGAGTAACAAAGGAAGACACAAGGGATAGACTTGACATCAAATTTTGATTTCATGTAAGGACGTAGACAGGGATAACAAAGGCACCCGAAGACTCTAAGAGACTAATAGTTGGGAGGTCGATTAAATAACTTGTGAAAAGGATATGAGAGATTGAGTATTGGTGTGGGTAAACGATTAATAAGATAGGCTGCAGTTTGAAAGGCAAATGACCAAAATGAATAAGGAAGAGAGGCAGTTTATAGCAAGGTGAGGCCTGTTTCAACTAGGTGACGATGTCGTCGTTCGGCAGCACCGTTGTGTTGTGGTGTGTGAGGTGGGGTTTGAAGATGATTGATACCACAAGATTGAAAATATCTTTTAAGAGCAACGTATTCCCCACCCCCATCTGTGTAAATGGATTTAATTTTAGCGTTGAACGTGTTTTCAACAAGTTTTTGGAAGGTGGGAAAAACATTATAAACATCAGATTTAGCTTTTAAAGGAAAGAACCAAATGTATTTTGTGAAATGGTCAACAAAAATGATGTAATATAGAAAACCATCTTGAGATTGAACAGGGGCAGGACCCCACAAGTCTGAATATAAAAGTTCAAGAGGACGAGTACTTGTTAATGTAGAAACACTAAATGATAATCTATGACTTTTATTACATCTGCAGGGATTGCAAACATTTTCTTTTATTAAAGAGACAGGAAGAGAAAATTTAGACAAGATGAATTTGAAAATTCTGGAATTTGGATGACCAAGTCGTTAATGCCATGAAGTGGAGGAAAGACGAGTATGGAGACAAACTGGAGATTTCAAGTTGCAGGGAGTGAGCTTGTACAAGGATTGATCAAGTTGGCCTTTGGACAGAATCTCCCCCGTGAATTGATCTTTCACAAGAAAATAGTTAGAGAAAAATTCAATAGACACCTGATTAGAGTCACAAAATTGAGATACAGAAATGAGTTTAGTTTTGGCAGAGGGTACATAGAGAACATTGGAAAGGTGGCATGATTTATTTGGTAAGGTGATAGTACCAGAACCAACATGAGAAATGGACAGACCTGACCCATCTGTGAGTTGTAACTCATCATTTCCATCATAGGGTGAGTGGAGAGAGAGATTGCGCAGATCATTTGTAACATGATGAGATGCTCCAGTATCCAGAAGCCATGGAGAGTCTGAATTTGTGGTAGTATGAGAAAAGTAAGCTTGTGGATTTTGAGAAAACAAATTTCTGAAGTAGTCTTTGGCTTTAAAGCAATTTTTGACATGATGGCCAAATTTGTCGCAAAACTGATATTGCACTTTGACTTGAGCACCTGAACTTCGATTTTGAGTGGATGGCAAGGAATGATGTGGCCTTGATGAATTCTGCCATTTAAAGCTGGACACGGATTCTTGAAAAGCAGAATTATTAGAGGACTGAAAAGTATTGGTTGGCTTACCAAAATTACCCTGTCGTTGCTGATGGGAATACTTGTTGTTTGTACTTTTTCGGGCATGATTGGCTGTTATTGGAGCAGGATCAAAACTAGGATCAATTTGCTTCAGATATAGTTCATGAGCCAACAATTTGTCTTGAAGCTCATCAAATGTGATGACGGTATCCCGAGCATGTATAGCTGTTGTAATATCTCGGAATTCAGACCCAATGCCTCCAAGGACATGCACCACGAGATCAACATCACTAACTGGACTACCACAGAGAGATAGTTCCTCAGCAATAGACTTGACAGATTGTAAGTAATCAGCTACAGAACGGGAATCACGCTTTGTTCTAGACAATTTTTCCCGGAGAGACAGAATTCTGGTGGCAGAATTGTTTGCAAATGCTACTTGGAGTTTATTCCATGCCTCCGCTGAGGTCTTGGCATCTGCAATGGTGTTCATAACAGCAAATGTTAATGAAGCAATAATAGCGGCAAGTATGAGTTGATCTTGACAATCCCAAAATTCATAGTCTGGATTAGAAACTTGGTGACCATCCTTTTCAACGGTTGCAGAAGGAGGTTTGATAGTGCCAAGAACATAACCCATCAGATTATGTCCTCGAAGTAAGGGTGTGATTTGGGCTCTCCATGTGGAATAGTTTTGAGTGGTAAGTTTTAAAGGTAATTGGGATCCATTAATGGCAACTAAGGATTTTCCAGAAGAATGAGTAATGTTGTTAGTTGAATTGATGATGGAAATGAAAATATATGTGTGGGTTGGATCACTGCTCTGATACCATGTAAAGATTATGAGAATGAACAAAATAATACGAAGGCTTAATTCATTACTTCATTTACAGATATATTAATAGGAGAAGAGAAGCTTTTAGTTACAACAAAATCCTATGAATTAGCAGTTTAAATTCAAACAACTATGGCTATCTTGATACAACAGATTGTGCATGTTTGAACTAGTCAAGGAGCTTGAGAATCTTTTGTTGGTTGAGCTTTATCCTTATCCTTAACAGTGTTAACAGAGAATTTTTCTAACTACTTTCACTCAAACAACAATTAAAAAAAATAACTCAAGTATTTAATCAACTAAGAATTGAACAACAATATACTTCAGACAAAAGAAAGACTTCCCCATAATTTTTATCTTCTCGAAATAATCCAATTGAAACTTTGCACCATAACCATCTCTTTCTTCACAAAAATATGTCGCGGTGTTTCTTCAATTTAATAACCAATGCCCACTTCACTGTAGGTGATATTCACTGTTTCATAAATTCATACTGTTAGAATATATTTTATATATTCTTTGTTTAGTTTTGATATTTTAAATTGAACATATAAGAAAATTAAAATTATTATATGGATTGATGAAGATGGGTAAATATTGTGTTTTAATAGAAGTCTAAATCATAGGTGGAGATTGTGTTTTAATAGAAGTCCAAATTATACTTATACAAGCAACCTAGGGGTAAGTTGTTTGATTTATGATAGAAGTCTAATCATATAAGAAATTTGAAGAAACCGAGGGGAGTGTTGCGGCAACTGTTGACGTGGGTGTTTCAAGTAATTGACAAGGCAGGGGGACTCTTATTTTGTCCAAGGGATTCTGCACGTGATAAAACCACGGCAAAATTCTATCTCATGTGTGTGTGTTGCGTGTTGAAGCTTGAGGGCTGCTGGCTGTGTACATGTTGTTGAGAGCTGAATAACGCATCTGGAATAAGTCTTACGATGTATTGGGTGTGCGCAAGTTAGATTGCTAGGTGGAGGCTAAGTGTTTTCATCTATACAGTGATTAATATGTTCTTTGCATGAACAACGGTGAAGTTGTTTTTGTGAGAAAAGCGTTGCATATGTTTGGATTTTATGATACAGTGAAGTGCATCGTTGGTGAAGCAATTTTTGGCTTTTAGTTGAAGAAATACCGTGAGCAATTTTTCTGTAAAGAAAGGGTGATCTATAGTGAAAAGTTTCAACTGGGATTATCTTAAGAAGATAAAAGTTACGGGGAAGTCTTTTTTATGTCTCTAAGTATTTTATTATTCGATTATCAGTTGATTAAATACTTGAGCTATTTTTATTTATTATTTTCTTGAGTGATTTAGTTACTATTCTTGTTTTAAAAGAGTGTTGAGAAAAATCTTCTGTTGAGGTTAGTACAAGGCGGTCGTACTACTGAGTGTAAAATTTTTTCACGAGAAGTGAGGTTGAGAGATAGTGTCAAAGGTTGAGTGGTGTCGGCTCAGTAAAGCCTTGGGTAAAACTATTGTACTTCGATGAAAGTGATTAAGTTGGGTGAGAGCTCTGCAGACGTAGACAAAATGTACCAAACTGTATTATCAAATTTATGGTATTTTTACTATTTCGTTTTTGTTTAGTTTTATTTTTACTCGTGCTAAAAGAGTTTACGGAAAATTTACGAAACATTTACTTTCACGTACCCACGGCCAAACTTCATGAAACCTAGAGATTCACTTCAATTTACTCAATAAAAGGAAAAACGTTTGCGACATCAACACATGTTAACTCACCCACACACCCGTAGCGATCACCACATATCTCACGTTATTTTCCAATCCTCACCCACCCACGCACATAACACAATGACTGCTTAACTAACTCTTATATACCCAAAAACAATCACATCAGCTATTTAATTAACGCCCACTTCTTTTTACAAAACCCACGCATCAGAGATTGTGAATAATTACTGCAGTGTTTATTCAATATGTCTTCACCGCACAACGCAGCTACACTTATCTTTTTTGACTTCAATTACTGAGGGTGTACTTGTTTGGGGTAAAAAAAAAGGAACATAGTTAGAGAATGAAAATTAATCCTTGATATAAGCTTATTATTAAAGACTTAAGAGTTTCATTCCTTAATTTTAGACAATATTTTATTCCTCTTATAATCTAGAGGAATGAGAAAGAAGAATGAGAGTGATTACTATGTTTTTAATTTTTTATATATAAAGGATAGATAAAAGGTAGAAATTAGAAAAGTATCAAAGTATAATTATGAGCCAAATAACTTCATAAGTAAAGCTTTAATTTCAATAATTAAATTTATGGTAAAATCAATTAAATAATTAATTACACTATAATTAATTAAAATACTGTAATTAATTAATTAAAATATAATTATTAATTAAAATATAATTATTAATTAATTAAAATATTGTAATTAATTAATTAATTACAATATAACTAATTAAAATATTATTATTATTAATAATTAATTAATTATATTTAATTAAAATATTGTTATTAATTAAAATATAACCATTCATTGATTAAAATATTGTAATTAATTAATTACAATATAATTAATTCAAATATTGTTATTAATTAATTAATTGCAATATAATTAATTAAAATATAATTTATTTATTAATTAAAATATTGTAATTAATTAAAATATAATTCATTCATTAATTAAAATATAATTCATTTTGTAATTAATTAATTACAATATTTTTTACAAACCAACCACTATCAATGGTAATGGTAATCATTCCTTCCTCCTAACCAACCATCATAATTATAATGATAATATCTATTCTCATTCCTCACTATATTCATTCTCATTTCTATTATCATTCTCCTATGCTAACCAACTGCTCCCTGAGTGTTTTTCTCACTGACAATTAATGCACATCACTTCTATGCCACATAAGCACGTGAACCCTATTGCCGCATAATCACATTCAAGATAGATGCTTGCCGCATATTATTGATATACACAAATCCCTCGAGAGTCCAACTTCACATTTAATTGCAAGATAAATTGCCTTTATCTTATATCTAAAAAATTCAGCAATATATTTCTTAAATACCAACGTAATATACTATAAGTTTGTCAGAGAGTAGACATCTATGTTGTATAAGATTCTTTCACACCTTTTTAAATCCTACTATAATTAATATCTTATAGGTCCAATTAATAAATAATGTCAAAACTAATTATTAAGATATGTAACATATATACTAACAATACTCTAGAGTTCTTTTAGTTGGATTGTAGAATTTGGAAGGAAAGGCTTATGTGTTGCTTCTTTTTAAGGAGAATGACAGGCACAGAATACGTGCGGAGTGAAGTGAATGAGTCTCGTCTGTTTGCTATTCGTAAGCAGAAGAAGGATAGTCCTAAGAAAGTCACACTAATCCTTAGAAATTCACACTAATCCTTATTATATCTTGGATTGTTAGAAAGGCCTAACTCACTCCAAAAAGTTAGCTCAAGAGGGGAAGGTCCTAATAACGAAACACAGACTACCGACATCATTTAAATATGCATGCAAATGCTCATAGCAAAAGGCTCAAGGGGCTAG
>JAOSBL010163220.1:0-11470 GCA_027568915.1 Erythroxylum roraimae
TAATATACCAGCTGAGATTGGGTGGCACAGAATGGGAGGAAGGAAGAAGAAGAAGATTAGCCGAAGAAGAAGATTGAGCAAAGAGGGAGAGTGTATAGAGGATAAGAGATATTGTATTGATTTTCAGTTATGTCCTCCTCGACAACTGTAGCAACATATATCCTCATGTATGTTTGTTGTAACCGAATACTAGAAAATAATAAAAAGAAAAACAATTTATGCTAGCACAGCACATTGTCTGATATTATTTAGTGGGCCTTTAGCCTTGTAGTAGGTCCTCCAAGTCCAAACCAAGTGGGTCATAACAGTGAATGACACCATAATAATATTTATCTTCGGTATCGACTTGAGTTTCTGCTACCACAGGCTCAAAATTTAAATTTCCTACATGCTGTGCAGAAAGAGGTGGATCCATCCTTCTTCGGAAGTCCAAAACGTGTTTCACCATATAGACTGTATCAGAATTTACTGCCTTGAGTTGAGTTGCCGCCATGAATCTACTACAGATGAACGCTGTTAACACCTCAACTCGCGTGAGATGTTTTATCATATTGCCAGTGGCGTTGCAACAATTTTCAGTGTACTTGTCTCGAAGTTTCTTGATGCTGGTTGCATCAAAAACAAACCTCTTTGAAACAATCTTAGTATTGTCCTTGACGACCTCGAAACAAGGATCAAAATCAGAAATGTCGATGGGAGGAAAGTACTTGGCTGCTTCAAATTTAGGAACAAGCACATTATTTCTTTCTCCGCGAGCAATTGCCGCCCAGCTGTTAAAGAATGTAACAGCTGACGAGGCATCAGCAATCTTATGCGATAATCCGACACCAATTACCATTCCACCACACTCAAAGTAGGTGACCTGAACAAAAGAACACAGATCACTGTCTTCTTCGATTTCGAAAGGAATAAACTTGTTGAGATTATTGCAAATTGGGTTTTGAAGAATGTCCAGAATAGTGCCTTCCGCTTCGGCTTCCACGAAAGGGACACCCTTGTCATTGCAATCTACATAAGAATTTTCTCTCAATCGTCCTGCAAAAGGATAAAATAGCGTTAATGTCTCGGACAGAGACTTCCTAAGTCGCTTGCATCTCTCGGCATTGCTGATACTCGGTGAGTTGGGATAAAAGATGAGCCAAGGAGAGTAGACTCGAACCATAATTTGATCGAGAGAGGATAGTTGGAGATGGCGAAGTTGGTTTGGTGTTGGAGAAGATGGCTTAACCATGGTTTGGGAGATAATTTGCACTTGGCTCTTCATTTTCTATTTGCAACGAGGCTTAAGTAATTCAATTTGCTACCTTCTTTTAAGTTCTCGTAGGCAAGTACCATCCCAGCTTCTTATTCTTGTATATATAGTGCTTGGTAGGCACGAAAGTAAGGTATCCGATTTATATTTTTTTACTACGTATTTTTGTTATGAAAAAATAATACAACTCTCTAGAAGATCAACCAAATATTAATAATCTAAGTACTCTTCAACTTGCACCAACAAATCAGTATGAGAATAAGAAAATTAACGATGAAACAAACACCAAAATTTACGTGAAAAATCTTCTAGTGTAAGGGAAAAAACTATAGGCCAAATCGACGAACAAATCAACTAAACTCAATAAGGATTTACAAAAGTTGATCTCTTACCACACAACAATAAGTTGTCTTACAAAATTCCATGAATGAAACCAAAGTTGATGTAATAATCAACATAACACTAAAACCAATCCTAAAAACAATAAAAAAGGATGAGAATATAACACTACTTGCCCTCTCTTTGTTTTTCCTCACTTTTAGATATTATGGCTGCACTATCATAAAAAAGAACTGCATATTTTTCTTTTTAAAATCATAGGTTCTTCTGCACCATACATGATCACCTACAAAGTTGTGTAAGTGACTGTGCATCTTTAACACTTCCTTACTTGCAGATGTACACGGTCGTCACACACGGGCATGTGTGTATGTCTTCGCTCTTCACACAGTCCTTCACACGGTTCCAAAGACTTACACAGTTGATCCACACTGCCATATAAGTCAAGATAAAGGCATTTGTCACTCTACACGAGCATGTATGTTTACATGATTGATATACACGATCGTATAAGTAAGGACATGGGCATATAGCACTCTACAAGACAGTGTCTCTCCTCGAAAGAGCTTCATCCATCTTGTCTTCACTTGTTTGTCATCCTCACGAACCATAAAGACATCTACAATCACCAAAAGGCTCAAAATAGGACTGGACACAAAAAAAAATTCCCCTCTAGCTAAATTAAGGGGAAGACACATTATTCTCCATCATCTACTTGAGATACATCCCGGCAAGCTTACTACAAAACTCATGCTTATTTATGGGAATCGCTTTAGTCAACATATCAACACTATTCAATTTTGTATGAACTTTCTTTAACATTAATTATTGATCTTAAATCACGAATCTCAATCAATGATATTTGGCATCTATGTACTTTGTACAAGAATGGTACATAGGTTTTTTGCTTAAGTCAATATCACTTTGACTATCATAAAATACTATATTGTCTCCTTTCTTCACATCCAACTCTTGAATGAACCTTTTCAGCTAGAGCATCTCCTTACAAGCTTCCACTATAGCTACATACTGTTCCTCAGTTGTAGATAAAGCCATACCTTTTTATAGCTTAAATCCCATGAGATGGCGCCCCTGCAAACTTGAACAGAAAACTTGAAGTTGGTTTTCTTCCATCAAGATCTCCAATCATATTTGTATCTGCAAAACATTCTAGAGTTAGCTCACCATCACTAAAGCATAAACTCCGCTTCAACGTGCCTCGTAAGTATCTCAGAATCCATTTCACTACTTCCTAATAAACCTTTCCTACATTTGACAAGAATCTACTTACCATCCCAATAGTTTGTGCAATATATGGTCTTGGGCACATCATTACATACATCAAAGACCCAATTGTAGATGAATATGGAATAGAGGACATACCATATTTCTTCTTTTCTTTTGAGGGACATGCACGTTTACTCAGCCTGAGGTAAGGTGTCAGTGGCATGCTAACTAGCTTGACATGCTTCATATTGAACATTTATAGCACCTGATCAATATATCTTTCCTTAAATAACCATAATCTCACTCTTCCTATCCCAAGTTATCTTCATGCTTAAAATTTATTTTACATGTCCGAAATCTTTCATATCAAAATATTTAAATAAGTCCTCCTCTAACTTTTGGATTCTACCAACATCTTGACCAATAATCAGCATATCAACAACATAAAAAAGAAGAAGTTATCACTTGAGAACTTCTTGAAATACACACAAGCATCATTATAAGTTTGTTTGTAACTATGATCTGTCATAAAGGAATTGAATTTTCGATACCACTGCCTTGGAGTTTGTTTTAGCCCATTTAGTCTTTTCTTCAACTTAAAGACCAGATTTTCTTTGCCTCTAGCTTTGAAACCTTCTACTTGCTCGATGTACATATTTTCTTCCAAATATCTATGAAAGAAATCAGTTTTAACATCTAACTGCTCAATTTCAAGATCCAAGTAGGCAGTTAAACTCAATATTTTTCCTATTGAGGCCATTTTAATCACTGGTGAGACAATTTCATTAAAATTAATACCCTTCTCACCACTAGCCTTGCTTTATGCTTAACCAACTTGTCACCTTTTTTTTTATCTTAAGCACCTATTTGTTTTTCAGGGCCTTTTTACCTTTTGAAAGCTTCATAAGTGCATATGTATTGTTCTTCTTCAGAGAATTCATCTTTTTCCTTCATAGCTACGAGCTAGAGATCTTTTTCTTCACAAAATGTAACCTCTTACACATTCTCAGACTCTCCCTTAGTAGTAATCAATAGGTATTTTAAACTTGGATACCTCGTAGAAGGCCTTTTCTCCCTTGTTGACCTTCAAAAATGTGTTCCATCAGTTGTTGGATCATATTGCCTCCCTCTCATTATCCTCAATATCTTCTTCTTTAGCATTATTCGAATGTGGTTCAAGTAGCTCATCATTATCAGGCTATATTTAATCATCATTAACTTGTTCTTGGTCACACACTTCATCTCCTTCACCTGTAGCCTACTCAGTAACGGAAGGAATTAAGGAAGAATTAACAATCTCATTTGATGGCCTGCAGTGGGATGACTTATCTCCTCTTAAAAGATCAGCACCTCTCTCATGCTCCTAGAATACCACATCCTTACTCCTGATCACCTTTTTCTTTTTTATGCTAGCTCAAGGTTTGTTATTAAAGATTTTGATGATAACTATGTAATATTTCAAAATTCAAATAAAATTTATTTTCTTTTATTGGTAACGACAAAATTCTTATAAGGAAATAAAATCATAGGAAATTTGCCTTCTTTCTTGCAGAAACCTTTTTAATAAACTTACCTTATTAGAAATGATTCCACAACATTCGGAAGGATCTTACTAATTTGAACAATTAGCTCTAGAATTTTTTACAAAACTTTTCTCTTAACGTCTGAATATTGGAAGATTCCAGCAGATAAGATATCGAAGATTTGTTAGATACAAAGTCAACTTAGAATAGAAATGAAGCAATGACTAATTGAAGAAAATGTCTACTTAAGGAATAGCCACTAAATTTGCGGAAACACACAAATTTGCGAAATATTTCAGCAACATCAATATTTTTGAAAGTTATATCTATATCAAACTCCTTGTTCCTTAGAAAATGAAATCGCTCTATTGAGAGAGACTCTTAAACCCTTTATACATTTTTTGTTGAGAGGTTGTAGAACCTTGTTGAACACTACGAGTGTGGAAAGTTGAAGAACCTTGAAAAATATGTACATGTGAGCGTGGAGAGGCTCGTGAAATACTCAAGTTGAATACTTGAGGACTGGACGTAGGCTTCGTTATAAGTTGATCCAATATAAATTGACTGTGTCACCCTCTCTCTCTCTTTTAACTTTTTGCATTATAGTATTTATCTTCAATTTGTAGATATCGAAATTTGACATGCTATCAAAGTTGGAGCTACACCTCTTGCTATTGATGACATAGAAGTGTAGACTAATGTTGATAGAAGAAACGCATAGCTGAATGCCAAAGCTAGACAATATCTTATCTATGCAATATCTCCATAAGAGTATGAAAAGATATCCTACTGTTCTACAGCAAAGGAAATGTGGGACAAACTTCAAGTTACTTTTGAAGGAACGAATGAGTTAAAGAAACATAGAATAAGTCTTTTAGTGCATCAATATGAAACTATTTGCATGAAACAGGGAGAAACTATAAACGAATTCTTCGAGCGTTTTAACAACATCATCACAGCCTTAAAGAACTTGAGAAAGGTTTAACCTAATGATGAACTTGTAACAAAGATTCTAAGGTCACTACCAAAGAAATGGAGACCTAAGGTGACAACTTTAGAAATTGCAAAGGATCTCGACATTATTTCAATTAACTGGGTAAGAGGAAACTTGATGATCCATGAAGCTAAGTTTAGACGAGCTGAAGGATCTTCATACAGAAGAGGAATGGAACTAAAAGCAGCTGATGAATCATATCCATCAAATGGTGATGAAAGCGACACTGAGTTACAAATAGATGGAGATGACAAATTCGATTTCATGGTCAGAAAATATGCTCACTTCTACAAAAAGAGGCTAATGAAGAAAATAAATGGAAATAAGAAAATTGGAAATGACATATTCCTATCTAAAGGTAGTAGTAGCAGTAGCAATTCACAAAATAATCAAATCATATGCTATCACTGTAAGAAACCTAGACACACAAGCCTAGAATGTCCTCTTATTCAAAGGATAAAATAGAGAACAGAAAACCCAAAATGCAAGCTATGACTGCAGTCTAGTCAAATGAGGATTTTGAAAACTTTGAAGAAAAAGAACCTGAAGAAGTCAACAATGTTTGCTTTATGGTTGAATCAGGAGACGATGAGGTATATTATTCTGACTCTAATATTGAAATTGATGAATTAAGAGATGCATATCATGAACTGTATGATTAGTATAAAAATTTAAAATTGCTGTATTTCAAAAAGGATGAAAAATCAAAAAATAATGATGCATCCTTGACGAATAAGATTATCATTAGAATTTGAGAATACTAATTTGTTGTCTAAAGTTATGTATATTGAAAATGACAATAAGCAAAAAGTCTCTGAAAAGGAATTATTGGAACAAAAGATAAGTTAGTTAGAGAATACATTGCTTGAAAATGATTGTGTTGAGGTAAGAAATTAGAAAAAAAAAGTTGTTATTCTAGAACTTGAGAAAGAAAATTTTGCTAAAAAAATCATTTCTCTCGAAAAGGATTTTACCAATTTTGTTGATGGAAGGAACAATCTTGATGCATTACTTGGGAATGGTAAAAGTATTTTTGATAAAGCTAGAATAGGATATAATGAAAATAATAATATTAGGTCATATAAGAATTTCTTTGTTAAATCCAGTAGTAGCCATAGTCAAAACAACGGGAACCTAATAAATAGAAAATAATAATAATTCTCATTCATCTGTTTTATGCAATTACTATGGTAGACATGGTCATATTATTCATTCCTGTAACTTTCAGAAAATGAAGAAATTACCTCAAATGTATGTTTGGAGACTAAAAGGTCAAACTAAAAACCTGAAAAGACCTAAAAAATTTTGGATATCTAAAATGAGATAGTACATTATGCAGATATGCTTTAGAACAAAGATAAGAGTAAATTAATGGATAGTTGATAGTAATTGCTCGAGACACATGATAGGTGAAATATCACATTTCAACTATATTGAAAGGAAAGATGGAGGTAACGTTGTCTTGGCCAACAAAAACAAGGCCAAAGTCACTAGAATTGGTAAAATTGGTGACTCTAATTTTGCTTCTATCGATAATGGTCTTTATGTTGATGGATTGAAACATAACTTGTTAAGTGTAAGTCAATTATATGATAAGGGTTATAGAGTCACTTTCTATACTTCCCATTGTGAAATTTTTGATAATATTAATAACAACATTGTATTTATTGGTCCAAGAAATCAAAATATATATTGTGTTCAATTGGAAGACATGTATTCACAAAATGTTAAATGTTTTATTTAAATAGAAAAGGATTCATTTATCTGGCATAGAAGATTTAGACATGCTAACATGAGCATTATATCAAAATTATCCAAAATGAGTTAGTAAAAGGACAACCGAACCTAAAGTTTGAGAATAATCAGGTTTGTGAAGCTTGTTTAAAAGGAAAACAAATCAGAAGTAGTTTTTCTCCTAAAAATATCGTCTCTACTAACCAACCGCTTGAACTTGTACATATGGATTTATTTGGTCCTACTAGGACTCAAAACTTTGGTGGTAAACACTACGGTTTTGTTATAGTAGATGATTATTCTAGATTTACATAGGTTTATTTTCTATCAAATAAGGATGATACTTTGAAGTTTTTTAGAAGTTTTGCAAAAAATTCAGATTGAAAAAGGGTACTGCATTACATCCATTCGGAGCAATCATGGAGGAGAATTTGATCACAGAAAATTTGAAGATTTTTGTAATGAAAATGGCGTAACTCATAATTTTTCATGCTCAAGGACTCCTCAGCAGAATGGAGTTGTTGAGAGAAAGAACAAGACACTCGTTGATATGGCCTAAACAATGTTGTGTGAAAGTGGTCTACCTCATAGTTACTAGGTAGAAGTTGTATCTATTGCTTGTTACATACTTAACAGTTGTCTTATAAGACCTATTCTCAAAAGACCCCCTATAAGTTGTGGAAAGGAAGAAAATTGAATGTTGCTTACTTTCAAGCATTTGGCTGCAAGTGTTTCATTTTAAATAATGGAAAGGACAACCTTAAAAAATGTGATGCGAGATTAGATGAAACTATTTATTTGGGTTACAGTATTACCAACAAAGGATTTAGAGTTTATAATAAAAGAACAAAGAGGATAGAAGAATCAATACATGTGGTATTTGATGAAGCACTACCCTCGACAACAACAGCTAATTCAAATGATGAAGAGCATTCTTTGGTTCCTAAAAATACATCGCAGACTCAAACTACACCTATAGTATCTTCAAAATCACAAGACTAAGAAGGTCCTTCTGAAGCTAGGATGGAGCAGACTCCTTCATCTCAGCAGCATCCTACACAACGAAGAACACCAAGAGAATGGAGAGGTCAAGATACACATCAATACATTCTGGGAGACCCTTCTGAAAGTCTAAGAACCAGATCATCCTTCAAAAACAATTATGTTGCCTTTATTTTACAATTAGAACCAAAGATAGTTGAAGAGGCTCTTATTAATGAAAATTAGGTCTCAGCAATGAAAGATGAACTAAATCAGTTTGACAAAAATAAAGTTTGAAATCTAGTACCTCATTCATAAAACAAGTCAATCATTAGAACATGTTGGGTTTTTCGAAACAAACTTGATGAAAATGGTAAGGTGGTAATAAATAAAACTAGACTTGTAGCTCAAGGTTATAATCAACAGGAAGGTATTGATTTTGATAAGACTTATGCACCTATTACTATATTAGAATCGATTAGAATTTTACTTGCCATTGCATGCTATAAAAAATTTAAATTATTCCAAATGGATGTTAAAAGTGCCTACTTAAATGGATATATTAACGAAGAAGTATTTGTTAAGAAAACTCTAGGTTTTAAAGATGAAAACCATCCTGATTACATGTTGAAGTTGACTAAAACTCTGCATGGTTTGAAGTAGGCTCCTCGAGCATATTACGATAGGTTAAGTAACTTTTTACTTAAGAATAACTTCAAAAGAGGAAAGGTAGATAAAACCTTATTTATTAAGAAAAGGGAGAACGATTTACTCATAGTGCAAATATATGTTGATGACATAATATTTGGTGTTACTAATTAATCCTTCTGTGAAGAGTTCTCAGCTTTAATGTAGGGGAGTTTGAAATGAGTATGATGGGAGAACTATCATTCTTTATTGGGTTGCAAATTAGGCAAACAAGAAAAGGAATCTTTTTAGTGAAGACAAATACACAAAGGAACTCATCAAGAACTATCATTTGAAAAATGTCAAACTAATGGTTTCTCCTATGTATTCTAGAAATAAACTTGAAAAGGATAAAGAAGGCAAAGCTACGGATGAGATAAAGTATAGAGGAATGTTTGGATCACTACTATATCTCACAAGCTCAAGATCGGACATTATGCTTAGTGTGTGTCTTTGCCCATGCTTTCAATCAAATCCAAAATAAAACTACCTTCAAATAGTCAAGAGGATCTTTCGGTATCTTCTCGAAACTATGGACTTTGGATTATGGTGTTCAAAAACTGATTCATTTAACATAATTGGCTATTGTAATGCAGATTATGCAGGTGTTAAAGTCGATAAGAAAAGCACAAATGGACAATGTCAATTTCTTAGAGGATGTCTAGTTTATTGTTCTTGCAAAAAACAAAATTGCACAGCGCTTTCTACAACTGAAGCGGAATATATAGCAACTGCCAACTGTTGTGCTCAAATCTTAAGGATGAATCATCAACTCCATGACTTTTCTCTGAACTTTGATCATATTCCTATACTATGTGACAATACAATTGCAATAAATCTCTCTAAGAATCCTGTGCATCATTCTAGGACTAAGCATATAGAAATCAAACATCATTTTCTTAGAGATCATGTTTTAGAAGAAACCATTTATCTTTTGCACGTTAAAATTGAAAATCAAGTAGCTAATATCTTTACTAAGCCACTTTATGAAGATAGATTTTGTGTGTTAAGAAAAGAGTGTCGTATGTGCATATTATTTGATATTAGCTCCGTATTAAGATTTTATGCTACTTTTCTTTGCAGATATTAGCAAGCTCCTTCTAATATATTTTTATGGTAGGCTCCTCTTAGTTTAGAAGACCCCTCTTAGTTTAGAAGGGTTCTCTTAGTTTAATAAGGCAGAAATGCTTGGCCAAATTGATAACATGCAAAATAAAATTCTTGACATGCAGATTTTGCGTCAAATTTTTTTTAAATCTCTTAAATAACTTTGTCGCTATTTTTGCTTGGTTTATTTTTACATACTTGTGCTATTTTTTTGACTTTTTACTTATTACCCCTTTATTTTTTGATAATGACAAAGGGGGAGAGTTAATGATATACTTGCTTTTGATGATATATCTGTGATATACTTTTGCTAACTATCGAAATATTGTTGAACTGAATATGTGAGGTTTAAATATGTGATATGCATAAACAATAGGTTCCTATCATAAGAAAAGCTCCTTTTAATCATGAACGCGAGTAAGAACATATAAAGTTTATAGGTATCTTTCGAAATCTTTTATTAAAATTTGAATTTTGAAAATATATATGTTATTGCTTGTCATCATCAAAAAGGGGGAGATTGTTAGCTCAAGGTTTGTTATTAAAGATTTTGATGATAACTATGTAACATTTCAAAATTCAAATCAGATTTATTTTCTTTTATTGGTAACGACAAAATTCTTAAAAGGAAATAAAATCATAGGAAAAATGATTTCTTTCTTGCAAGAACCTTTTTAATGAACTTACCTTGTTAGAAATGATTTCACAACATTTGGAAGGATCTTACTAATTTGAACAATTAGCTCCGAAAATTTTGACAAAGCTTTTCTCTTAATGTTTGAATATTGGAAGATTCCAGCAGATATGATATTGAAGATTCGTTAGATGTAAAGTCAACTTAGGATAGAAATGCAGCAACAACTAGTTGAAGAAAATGTCTACTTAAGGAGTCTACTTAAGGAAGAGTCACTGCATTTGTGAAAACACACAGATTTGTGAAATACTTTAGCAACATCAATATTTATGGAAGTTATATCTATATCAAACTCCTTGTGCCTTAGAAAATGAAATCACTCTATTGAGAGATACTGTTAAACCCTTTATACATTTTTTATTTAGAGCTTTTAGAAGCTTGTTAAACATTACAAGTGTGGAAGGTTGAAGAAACTTGAAAAATAATTACTTGTAAGCTTGGAGAGGCTAGTGAAAATTTACTACTTGGAGTTTTATAGTGAAATACACAAGTCGAATACTTGGAGACTGGACGTAAACTTCGTTATAAGTCGAACCAATATAAATCACTCTCTCTCTCTCTCTCTTAACTTTTTACATTACAGTGTGTGTGTTTAATTCACAAGAGACTCCTTCACTTTTGGAACATGCTCCTTCTATTCTAATATTGCAAGAGGTTTCTTTCGTTAACAGGCTCTTTTCATTTTTAACGTTAACAAGCTCCTTTCGTTTTTTAAATGTTAACAGACTCCTTTCATTTTTTTAACAAGCTCCTTCTATTTATAGACTTTTATATTGAAATTTAGTAGGTTCTTATTGTTTACATGAATTGATAGTAACTTACAAATTTTTTAAGTCACACACGATTCACCCCTTTTGATGGCATGGTGGTCTCGAAAATATTGGGAAAGAATTGAAAAAGAATCGACAAAGATTGGAGGAGTTTTGTTCTTC
>JAOSBL010163237.1:0-11469 GCA_027568915.1 Erythroxylum roraimae
GAGCATCCAAAGACCCTTTCGGCTAACCTAAATTTTTATTTCTATAAATTTATAGAAAATATTCGGACAAACATTTATCGTCAAAATTTAAAATAACCATCTTTATGGAATAATTCGACGAGCTCATCAACTATGAAGCTAAATTTACATAACAAAAGGTACGATTGCTCCCCATTTTCAGAACTCGATCCCAAAGTTAACCCTAAAAAAATCCCATCTTTTCACGCAACAACAATCCCTGAAAAAATAATTTAAAAATTCACAAACTTTCTACAACAGAATTAACCGAACACAATTGGGAAAAACATACATACCTCTCGAAAGAACTCTATACGCATCACCTCCATCTCCAATTCCACTCTCCCCAGCCAGAATCGCGCAATATCCAGAATTTGCCTAGGGAGAGAGAAAGAAACAAAAGGAGAAAACAATCCGACAAAGAAATGAAACTAAACCAAGATAGAGAGGATCAAGGAAGAAACTTGTTAATGATTA
Source organism: Erythroxylum roraimae (assembly GCA_027568915.1). Lineage (NCBI taxonomy): Eukaryota > Viridiplantae > Streptophyta > Magnoliopsida > Malpighiales > Erythroxylaceae > Erythroxylum > Erythroxylum roraimae. Next base: position 496 of record JAOSBL010163237.1, read on the forward strand.
AAGGCCGAACAAGAACATAGAACCAAGGATCTTCGAAGGAGTGACCGAAACTTAAACCTCTCTTTAGCTTTCCCAAAGCTAAACCCCAAAAAATCCCATCTTTTTCACACAACAACAATCCCTAAAAAATTAATTTAAAAAGTCACAAATTTTCTACAACAGTCCAAAATTTGCCGAGGGAGAGAGAGAGAAATAAAAGGAGCAAACAATCCGACAAAGAACTAAACCAAGCCAGAGAGGATCAAGGAAGAAACTTGTTAATGATTAGAGACCGAACAATAAGATAAAACCAAAAGCACGATCAAAAATGATTAAATCGCTAAAACACTAACCTAGGCGCTCGCGACTGGGAAGGGGAAAGCTTATCTGCGCCTTCAACCTTGCTGGAGCAAAGCACCCTCTTGGATATTCCATCAATGGAACAAAACCCAGATCCAGGAAAGCCTACTGAAGGCTTAATCCTATTCCTTGGACTTGGAACTGAAGGACTAAAGAACCCAGATGCATTTGCCATCTACGGTTAACGATCTGGGTGTGAGAGAGGGATAAAGAAAGATCCATCACATATGCTGGTAGGGATGACCATGATGCCGAAGGTGGCATTGCAGCAGAGGCTAGGTTTGAGAGAGGGAGATCGTTGCTGTGTTTCTAGGTTGTTTATTATTGTTAAGAATGATAGAGAACCGTTAGATTAAATGGACGAATGGGATGGAATGCGTGGTCGTCCATCCCACTCGTCCTTAGTATATATACTTAAAGAGGTAAAGAATTCCCCCAGATACGAACAACTTCTATTTTATCCAATTAGGGTTGGAAGTTTCATAAATCGCCACCATGTTGAGGGTGTTGAGTCTAATTTTTATTACTTTTAATTGCCTTTATATATTGATTTTGGTTACAAATCCTTGCGTTTTGATCCAAATGTGAGATTAATTGAATGAAAATGGTATGAATATTGTATGAATGTTAATTGGGTTATTTTGTGAATTTTGCATTAAAACACCAAAGTCTTTTTCATTAAAAGTCGTGCATGGTTAATGCAAGGGGTTGAGGGGTGACAAGGGAGTCACACCTGTGACTCCCCATGCACGGGTGTGACAAAGAGAGTCATAGGTGTGACTCTCCATGCATGCCCGTGAGAAGTTTTAACATTAATTCTAGTCTTTAATACGTGGCAGCTCACGACGTTAAGACACGTAAACTTAAACCTAAAGAGAGTGGAATAAAAGGAAGAAGGGGTGGCCGCTGAGGGGAATCATCTTTCATCCATTGTTTCATTTGTTCACACACACACAGAGACACTATAGGCATGAGAGGCACAGAGAGATAAAGAAAAATAAGATAAATAGAGTGAGTGGGGAAGAAGAGCAAACAGCAGAGAGGTGGAAGCTTGGGATAGGCCGAAAGTGAGAACTGGAGCTGAATCCCATTCAACTTCAGTGAACATTCTTCTGGGAAGAAGCTGAAGAAGAAGGTGAGGACTGAAGCTAGAAGCTTGAGAGGGACTGGAGATCTCCACAACTCTTCATCTGATGATTTGTTTGCCTATTCTATTCCTTATTTGTTGCTTTATTTCTTTCATTTTACTATCTATTATTAACTGACTTATACTCTTGTTAGTTTAATCGACTGTTATTTGTTTCTTTTGATAATCCATTCGGTATTCACTATTTTATTATTGCTTTAATACTTTTGTTCACTGTAACATGCGATTAAAATGTTTAATGATGATGAACGTGGTGATATCTATGATGGGCTAATCTCTTTTCTTAAGAATTAATGTAGCTATTTAGTTGAGTATGCATGATTGGGTTATGAATCTGTTGTCTTATTTATTGTAGTAGTTTTTGAACTGAATTGATGTAATAGAATAGCCAAACTTTGCATCATTTTAGTGTTAAATAAAGATTCGAGAGATGAAGTTTAACAGGGATCGAGAAACCATGGACACTTAAGTTAAGAACTAGAAATATATTAAATTAAGTGGTAATTTGTAGTCGAGTTTTCATTATTAATTTGGATAATAACTTGTTGAATATGAAAGTTAGACTAGTTCCTTATTCGAATCGTTTTAGAACTTAACTATTAATTTTAGTAAGACAACAATTCAACCATTTTCCCTTAATTATGCATAGGAGATTAAATAAGTGAAATTAATTCTCAAGAGTTTTTCGACTTCGATTAATCTATTTGTCTTTGCTCCTAATTGATTTTGTCTATTTTTCAATTTAATTTCTTAATTTTCCTTAAAAGTTTTCACTCAACAATCGAGATAGAATGTTTAGGAATGCATTGTTTTCATTTTTATTTTTATTTTTAATTCAAACTTAATTTAAGTTGACTAATTTCACCTCCGTGAGAGACGACCCTGGGTTATCAACACAACTATCTCCTATACTTGCGAGTAGGATAGTCTAGGTCTTTTTAAAACTTTTCAGGCACAACAAGTTTTGGCGTCATTACTAGGGAGGTGTTTAGTGTTTTAAACTTTAATTAATTTTGATTATTTTTATTTGCTAAAGTGATTTTTATTGTTTTGTCGATTGTTTTGTCTACTTATGTATCAATTTTTGTCGTGTTATTTCATTGAGTTGTTTTTAGTAATTTTCTTATTAGTTCACTATTTTTTTATTCGGTTTATGTGAGGAAGGAGGTCTCAGGAAGGTGAACTTGCTTCCTTTATTGACAACATACATCGGATAAGAGAAATTGCAAGGGACTTTGAAGACAATCTCGAGGGATTCAAACCAGAAGATCAAGAGTGTAACACGTCACTACCATAGATTACATACCGGAACACCCTATGAACATTCCAGTACATAACTTATAATAATGACATGTTAGAGAAAACACATATCCAACTTAGTCATGGTATCAATTATTATACATAAAAATCATCAATTCTAAAACTAAACTGCATTCCTCATTTCATTTCTTAAAAGCCAAATATACATCGTGATTTACAAAACCATCCGAATATATACAACGTCAAAACCCTATACATAACACACTACTTGAAAGAGGAATTGTACACAAACTACTAACTAATCCTTCAGTCTTAGCTGACTGACCTTTGAGTCATTTCTTGACAAAAGTATAAGAATTAATCTTCTCATAGAGTTTGTCTATCTCTAATGTTCTCTCTCTAATCTAAAATATCAACAGTATAATTTTGATAAGTTTTATGAAGTCAGTGATGTAACCACCTCGATGGTTCACCCAATTCATATCACATATCAAATCATATAAGCATATAATTCACAACTTTCCATTTAACAAATTGCACCACATATCATATATTTCACGTATCCCAATCTCATTTAATTACATATCCACATTACAATTCAATCAGTCAATCACACTTAATAAGTTGATATATAATGCTCATGTGACCCACTTTCAATTATTACGTTGCCATAACTGAGTGCCTAAACTATCCCGTATCTATTGTGAATACCGAGCTGATTAATGCTGTCCCTTACCCGTTGCAGATACAGGGCTCATTGTACATATCGAGCATTTGGCTCTATACTATATTCCGGAGCTTTAAGCTCATATTCCATGGCTACTCATGTCACAACTCACAACTATCTTTATCTGATCATGCATTTGTGTATGAAATGCATCACAATAATATTAAATCATTCATTATTTCAATCATTCCCATTCTCAATTTCATTCCATTCAAACACATTTATAGTCCCATTCCCATTTATCATATTCAATCAATCATTCACAATTTAAATCATAATTATCATCGGATTTTAGTCCGGAATTTAACAAACATGTTAAGTAAACACATAGTCAGTCCAAATTCACATTCAAGGAACACTTCAATATCACATTCATTAATCATTACCTGGGAGTACAATCAAATTCACATTTAAATCACAAATACTCCCAACACAGTCCCGAATATCAAACTCCTCGAATAATCAATTGTTTAGAATCATCAATGTCACAATTATAGCAATATCTAATCAATATAGAAAAATCACGTTTAATGAAAATATTATGAACATAACGCGTTTCTAAATCGAGGTCACACATCTACGTTACTCACAAATAGCTCCAGAAAGCTATTGCCTTAAAGTTTTGGGAATGTCTGGAATGATGGCACTTAATGTGCTCCTCTATAACATATAATACATACACATATCAAATTTTGCACAATTATGAATTCATTTATACACATTCATGTATATTGAATACGTACAATGCATGTTCATAATAATTCCAGGTTCCTTAATATTATTCTTGTCACAAAACTCATTCATATATCAATACTCAATTGATTAATTCAGATTTGTCAAAAAACATACTTTCGGGTCCACTTTGCATGATTATTCTTATCAAGAAATTGAAGTAATTTGATAACACTTTCTCCTAGAAAATTGTTCTCCCATGTCTTAAGTTTCCAATGATACCAAGATCATGCAGTTTGATTCAGTATTCCAAAAGTCATGCTTAAAATATTACAGACTAAGTACATTTGAAATTTTAGCTAGGGTATGATCATGCATTCAAATTGTACAACTCATATCTCTCAATTACAATATCGAAAAATCACAAAATTTGTACCAATTGAAAGATAAGAGAATAAGATAAAACTTTTGTGAAGAAAGCTTTGCCTGATTCGGCCTACATCAATACAATTCATTCGATAACAACAGGACATGATTTCTGTCACGGGTAGGGCTGCAGCCTAAGCAAAAACTCAATTTCAAGCTAAATTTCAATACCCTTAAGGACAAAATTAAAATTAGAAATTGTATAAAATGCCTCTAGTTCAATTTAAATCAAGAATCATCTCATTTGGAAATCTACAGAACAAAATATATCCAAAATACCGAAGCATGCTCAGTAAAAACATTCCAATTATCAAATTCCAGCACAATCAATCATTAACATCATATGGCATTCATCCTAATTCATCATCATCAATTCTCTATTATAACATGCCATAAACACTATCTTTTACTTACTTGTTCAGTTCTAATCCTAGATCAAAAATCACTTTAAATCAGTACTCCAAACATGTAGAATCATTACACATTCAAGATGGAATTAAATAACTTTCAGCTATGATGAAACAACAAAAATTAGCTGGTTCTTTAGCTATTTTGTGAAGGGTAAAAGCATGTATTTAGTGTGGTAATTTAGCATAGCTTTAAGAAAAACACAAGAAAGGGAGATAGAAGCAAGTTTCAGTGGAGAGAGATGAGAAGAGAATAAGAAAGAGATAGGTTGAAACAACACTGCAGAAATGTTACACCTAAGGTGCTACATGTCACCATATTATTTTAACATATGTCCTTAAGCATGTAAGCCACTGATCTCTTACATAAGCTACCAAATGTTACCTAATTACTAGTCCATTTATCACTCAATCATTGCTGCCATTTGTCAATTAATTACTCATGCTAAATGTCACTCATTTGTCTATGCCATTTATCACTAATTCATTAGTCTATGTGTCACACTATAATTGCTCCATATTTCAACATTTTTCCTAGTCCAAAAATACTTCAAATTTCCAAAATATCCGAAATATCACCAAAATTGCTAAATCAATTTAATACTCACCAATTTAATTTTCAAGACAATAAAATCCACAATTCACATTTATAGATCAATTTTACCGGAAAATGTCAATGAATGCATGTATAATCATTTTAATGTGCAAAATTAATATTCTCATGTATGTGTATGCCACATTATGCATAAGCATGGATTATGCTTCCTAATTTCTCATTAACCTCTTATAAACACTATTTAAACCTTATCATAAGTAACAGGATGTTACAAAGAGATGGGTGAAAGGCAGACAGTAATGAAAGAGTATGCCGGACCAGTAATTGGTACTGCTACTTTACGCATTCATCTGGGAGAGGCGGCCAGAAACTATGAGTTGAAGAGTATCCACTATAGCATGCTGCCATCTTTTTATGGGATTCCCAATGAAGGCCCTTTAAACTTTATTCAAGAATTCTATACCACTCTCTAGACGTTCCTGTTGGATGGCCTAAATGATGATCAACTCAGGATGAGGTGCTTCCTAACACATTGAAGGATCAGGCCAAGGCATGGCTAATGACCCTTCCACTCAATTCATTGACTACATGGGAAGAGGTGTACAACAAGTTCATGGGAAAGTTTTATTCCCACCAAAAGACTTCTGAGTTGCGGACAAAGATAACTACCTTAACTCAAATGAAGGGAGAGCCATTCCATGAGGTGTGGGAGAGCCATTCCATAAGATAGCCTAGATCTTTTAGAACTTTTTGGGCACAACAAAAGGCCACACATGGGTGAATTGTGAAGGGGAATCATAGATCAGGAAGTTAGATGAAGAGGTAAGGCCAATCCTTCATAAACAATGTTTCTATTCTTCATATAGCTGAACATTACACTCATAAGCAATTGGTTGCTCCTAATTTTAATCATCAACCCCTTTGCATTGGTTTTCCTACTATTGATGTTGCTTTTGAGCTTAAATATGGTCTAATTCATTTTTTGCCTACTTTTTGTGGTATGCCAGGTGAAGATCCTCACAAGCATCTTAAGGAGTTCCACGTGGTCTATTTATTAAGTTGAGCGCATTTCCATTCTCTTTGGGAGACACTGCCAAGGATTGGCTTTATTAATTGCCCTCTAGATCAATTACCACTTGGAATGAGATGTAGAGACTTTTTCTGGAAAAACACTTTCCTGCTTCTTGAGCTACGAATATTCAAAAAGAAATCTGTGCAATTCAACAACACCATGGGGAGACGTTATATGAGTACTGGGAGTGTGTTAAGAGGTTATGTGCTAGTTGCCCGTACCATCAGATCATTGAGCAACTCTTAATCCAATACTTCTATGAGGGGCTTCTGCCAAGAGAAAAAAGTATGATAGATGCAGCAAAAGGGGGTGCATTGGTAGATAAGACACCCATTGAAGCTAGAAATCTAATTTCCAATATGGATGCTAACTCCTAACAATTCAGTATTCGAGAGGACCCCTGACTATTGAAGGTTAATGAAGCTAGTACTGCTACATTGAAGCAACAAATAGCTGGGTTGACATCTTTAGTAAGACAAATGACTGCAAATGGTTCTCAACAAGTCAAGGTATATGGAATTTGCACAATGGTAGGACATCCTAATGATATGTGTCTAACCTTATAGGAGACTTCAACGGAGCAAGTGAATGCTTTAGGAAGTTTTCCAGGTCAACCACAAAGGAAGTATGATCCTAGCTACCCCTATGCATAGAACTGAAGATGGAAGAATCCTCTATTTAACAATTATGGACAATAAGGATGAAAACAAGGCTCCTACCAATAACCTTTTCAATGACAAGGTCAACCATCAAGCTTTAGACCTTCACTGGAAGAAATGATGAAAATATTTCAATAAAAAATGAGAGATAGCATTCAAAATCTAGAGAATCAAGTGAGTCATATAGCTATTGTAGTGAGCTGATTGGAAAATTAGAATTCAGGTAAGCTTCCTTCTCAAACAATTGTAAACTCGAAAAAGAATGCAACTGCTATCACCTTGAGAAGTGGTAAAGAAATAGAGGCACCACATAAGACTCCTGTTATTGGCGATGATGAAGAATCTAAAAAAAGAACTTGAAGTGCCTCCTAAAGAAGTGGAAATGGGAACTTAGGTGTTGTGTCTAGTTTCAATTGCTTTTAACTACCTCCATATCTTGATTTTGGTTACAAGTCCTTATGTTTTGATCCAAATATGAGATAAATTGAGTGAAAATAGTGTGAATACTGCATGAATGTTAATTGGATTATTTTTCAAAATTTTGCATGAAAGCTGAAGGAAAAATTCACATAAATTTTGTATGAAAAGAAAAAGAAAAGAAGAAAGGCGATGACATAATTTATCGCCAAAGTGTTAGTCACGATGGTGACTTAACTTGTCACTAAAGTGTTAGTCAGGATGGTGACTTAACTTGTCACCTCCGTGACACATTTTTCCTTTAATTCATCAACTTATTACGTGTCATAAGGACGATTCGAAAACCTAGACCTAAAATAAACTACAAATAGAAAGAGTAAGGGAGGTGGCAGCACATTCTAACATTCCATCATACACATCTTTCACACCAGAAAGACTCATTTAGGGGAAACAAAAAGAATAGATTGAGAGACAGAGAACAGATAAAGAGAAGAAGTGTAGAAGAGAAAAGAGAATAGAGAGAGTTAGGTGAAGAAGAAAAACAGGAGAGAGGTGGAAACAGAGTGAACATCCGATCATCTTGGTGAGAGCCAAGCAAAAACAGAAGGCGAGAGCTAATACATCAAGCTTGAGAAGCACAGGAGATCACCTTAACTCCCTCATTTGATCCTTATTTGCTTATTCTATTCTTTATCTGCTGCATTGTTTCTTTGTTATTTTACTGGACTCATTATCCTGTTAGCTTAACTGACTGATACTTTGTTATCTTTTAAAAGTTCATTTGGTTATTCACTTGGTTTATGGCTTTAATAGTTCTTTTTATACTGATTAAGATGGGATTGAAATATTTTAATATGATGAATCTTGTTATTTCTGCGATGAGCTGATCTCTTTTTCTTGAGGATTAATATAGCTATTTTAGTTAAATATGCATGATTGAGGGACTGCGTTCTTATGTTTACTATCTGAATGGATGTAATAACCTGATCAAGCTTTGCATCATTTTGGTATTAAACCAAGCATCGAGTGAAAAGGTTTAATATGGAATAAGAAACTATGGACGCTTAGGTTAAGAATTAGAAATATATTAACTTAAGTGGTAATTAATAGTCAAGTTTCCTTAATTAATTTGGATGATAAACTTGTCGAAAACGAAAATTAGATTAGTTTGTTATTTGAATTGATTTTAAAACCAAAATGGTGATTTTAGTAAGACAACTATCCAATCATCTTCCCTTAGTCATGTATAGGAGATTAAATTAGTGAAATTAATTCTCAAGAGTTTTCCATTTAAGTTAATCTATTCATTTTTGCTCCCGATTTGTTCTATTTACTTTTCAATTTAATTTTGTTATTTCCTTTAAAGCCTTCACTCAACAAATCGAGATAGAATGTTTAGGATTGCATCTTTTTTTTGTTTAAGGTTAATTTAAGTGAACCAATTTCACCTCCCTAGGAGACGACCCTAGGCAATCAACTACAACTACCTTGTATACTTGTGAATAGGATAGCTAGTACTTTTAGAATTTATTTGGGCACAACATTAGGTAGATTCTAAATCTCTTGTGGTTAAAAATTTTACTAAAACTATACCTCCTTTTCCTAGCAGGTTTGCTAAATTGAAGAAAGAGGAGCAAGATAGGGAGATTTTGGTGACGTTCAAAAAGGTAAAGGTGATCATACCTATAATTGATGCCACTAAGTAAGTTCCTCAATATGCAAAATTTCTTAAGGATTTATACACGTCTAAGAGGAAATGGAGGGGTCACAAGAAAATAAGTGTAGGGGAGAACATGTCCGCAATCATTCAAAAAAAACTTCCCCCAAAGTGTAAAGATTGGTGACACTAGATTCGAAAGGGTAATGTTAGATCTAGGTGTTTCAATAAATGTCATATCACTTCATTGAATTTGGGATAGTTGAAAGAAACACATGTTATAATTCAGTTGGCTGATAGATCTAATGCTTATTGATTGAGCCCAAGTTTATTATATAAATTGGTGACACTTTCATGGCTTTTACCATACTTTTTGACTCCTAATTCTTGATTTTGAGCTTAAATTAATCCTTGAATGTGTACTTTTATTTTATGCAATTTGATAGTAAAAATTGTTACAAATTGGTATTAATTGTACTATTAATTTTTTCGAGAACAACTGATACTGTAAATTTCTATTGTCAATGTAGGAACCTCAAGGAGAAGGGAGTCAAAAGATGGGCTGAAGTGAAGTCAACAAGAGCAAAGGCGCTACAGGATGTTCATCGCGGCAAAGTAGACCTGTCGCTGCGGCGAAACACGAAGAATCCAGACTGAACTTTCAGGAAAAGTTTGCCGCAGTGAAGGATCTAGCAAAGAGCAAAACCTTTCGGGAAAAGTACGCCGCGGCGAACTTATCTGTCACCGCGACGAATCGTCGAAAACTCGAACCATATTTAGAAAAATCACTCACTGTTTGACCCGATCCACTGATCCTACACTTAAAAACCTACTAAATTAGGTTATAGAGGGGACGACAGGCAACACTCCACAGAGAGCCGACCACACACATCACATACACACCTCTCATCTCTCTCACTGTCGACCTTCATCCATCAATCCATTCCATTCCATTTTTCATCGTTGTCTTCATCATCTGCTGCTCCTGCCATGGATACCATCGGTGTGTTTACAGTTGTGAGTGCTCCCGAAGTGATGCTCGGCTAAGTACCATTTCCTCTTGAAGATGTAGCGATGGCTTAAGTTCAATGGGCTTTAAAGGGGAGTAGTTCATTTATGTTTAACTACATTGTTATGAACTCCTGAGTTAGGATTTAAGCTTTGTAGTTGGATTTTCTTGATTATAGTTTAATCAAGTATTGAACAATGTATTGTGTTATGGATCTGTTGATGTAGAATTTGGAGCTTTAATATATGAAGTCTCATATATGTCTTTTTGGTGATTGTGTTAATTCTCTTTTATCTGCCTAGTTGTGTTTGATGTTGAGATGATGCTTAGTCCCAATTGACCACTTGTGTTAACTTATCCATTACACACACTAAGATGCATTCAATAAGGTCTTAAGAAATGGAGTTCATTGATTAAAACCTTGGACTTAAAGAGTTTTTTAAGGTTCATCATTTGAAAACTTAGTGATTTTTGCTCCCAAAAAGATTTGTTTTGAACTATAATAGCCAAAGCTCAATTTTCAAGAGGATTTTATCATATTTGATCATCGTTTGAGTTTTCAATTTCCTTTCCCAAAAATCCAAAAATACCCTTTTATATACTTTTCTTTCAATTAGTTCAATTTA
>JAOSBL010163255.1:0-11467 GCA_027568915.1 Erythroxylum roraimae
TGTATTCTCTCTGCTTCACTCTGAGAAATTAAGGAAAAGCAGCCAAAATCAGTATATGGGGTTCCTCACTATAAGAAACTTCATTGACTTGCTTACAGCAAGGCTACTTCAAATTTATGAAAAAGTTACGGCAGTTTACAGTATAGATAATACATTGTTTAAGGAGGAGGAATGAGTTTTATATAGCGACATACAAAAAGAAAAGCAAAGTTGCAAAGGAATGGAGCTTAAGAATGACCAGCATCAAGAAATTAGGGTACAAGAGATTAAGAATAGACAAATTTCACCTTCTCAGTAATTGGATAGACAAAAAGAACGGCAAGAACAGGCTTTGGCACAAGTTGCAATAGTTCCTCATCCAATCCATAAACGTCATAGCACTCGGCATCAGTATTAGGAAGCCCTAAACCCCAAAGAAACTAGACAAGAAGATAATAAAAAAGGGAAAAAAAAAAGAAACCGAAAATCACGCAATGTGAACCATACTCGGCTAAACCATGGATCTGGTAAGCAATAATATTTAAGAGGGAAAGAGAAAATAAGAGAATCTTAGGGTATATTTGAGAATCTAGGATGGAATGGCAATTAATGGAATGAAGTGAAATGGAGTGAAATGAAATGGACCATTCCATTGTTTGGAAGTTTAAATAAAATAAAAGAAGATTTAGAAGGCAAGCCATGCCATTTCATACCTGACTCCTCAATTTGGAAGGTCACAAAATATTAGATTTTGGATGTCAAAGGATGGCTTCCAAAGCCATCAATTGTCATTCCATCCTGTTTCAAAATAGACTTCCAAACAATGGCCTGAGTCATTTGGGTCATTCCATTCCATTCCTTTCCATCCCTCCACCAACATCCAAACATACCCTTAGAATATTCTCCAATTTATCCAAGCATTAGTTGGGTTAACAGTAGTAATAGATTCCTTCTCAACAACTAGATTGGTGTGAAAATAATCTTATAAATCACTATTTATGGGATCAAAATCATCTCCTACCTAATAAAATTATGAAGTAACAATAAGCTAAAATAATTCGATCGTATGTCTTTATTTGGATAAAATGGACTCCAAATAATGACCTACCTAATTTTTAGTAAACCAAAACACCTCTCAATTATATTGCGTGCAGTCGCATATTTTATATTAAAAAAATTCCTCTGGAGTTCTTAGTTAATAACCTAGATGTCATTCATTCAAATGGTACTTTTGACCCTTAAAAGGTGCAAGAAAGCTCTAACAATTTGTATAACTTGTGTCGATTAGGTAATAGCAACCTATATAAAAAACACTACATAAGTTATACAATTCACATTTTCTCATATACAAAATTCCAAACAACCTTCCTATATCATATAGAAAAGCTTATCATGAGGCACTTTTAGTCCATGTCTCTTAGTAATTGCATCACGAAGAACTCGGCCATCAGCTACTGACCCTTCCTAACCAGGAAAAACATAAACAAGTTGCATGTCAGGTCTGCACACACCTAACACATTTGTTGCAATGTCGCCCTTATGAGTTCGAAATCTAGCCTTATCTTTAATTAGCACATTAACTCTGACATATGTCCCATTTAGAGCACCTAAGCAATTCTAAAATTGAAATGAAATAAAAATAATGAGAAACCTTATTCACATTCACTGTATAGACTTTTAAAAGTAATAGGGTGATTATCTACCTTAAACCACATCCACCGATGGTCTGAAGGGTTTGTTGGTATGGGCTCATGTTTCTTAAACAAAAGATCTTGCAAATGTATCACTGCATTTAGGACATTATGAAAACACCGACTAATTGTCTCACCCGGCCTTCTAAAATTTTTCCTAATAACTCAATTTTTAACATGATAAGTAATAATATGTAAGAAAATTGCTACTTATTCATCAATAAGCATGTTTTTTGTTGACTTTAATCCTCCTATACTTTCTAGCATTTCACATAGTTTAAAAAAAACTTGCCTATTCATCCTAACCATTGAAATACATGACTCATCATTGTTATGCATAATTCACCTCACATAATTTTAATTTGCATAAAAATTTAGAAAATAACTTCTAACCCTTGGCGTATAACTATATAAAGAAGCCTTCAATGCCAACAAACTGAATAGCGAACTAACAACATTACACAACTGTAACCATACAGTCAAGACAACCACAATCCTTTTTGTTCTTTTCGCATTTCTACATACACTCAAACTGAAACAAGTCATGACTGAAAAAAATTAAATTTCTAATGTATTTACATAAATTTGATTAATCAATTTACAATGTAAGAGAACAATCGTAAAATAATTCAAAATAGTTGAAGGCATTACGTAGAGTAAGAGAAAAAAGAGAAGATAATATAGAGCAACATAATGAGCTATACAATAAACATGGATTTATGCTTTAACAGGAGTGCAAAACTTAGAAGGTATTATATAAATCAATTTGTGAACAACTAGATAGTTTTCAATTCAATTAAAATAACAGTTCAAAAAATAAATGTGTTGAACCATGATTGCTTATCTGATCAATTATTGAATCAATCACTAACAAGCAACCATTAAGATTAACTTGAGAAAGAAAAAGTGAGAGAAAAAGAATACGGAGAATAAACTTAAGTGACTTTAATGATGAAGAGAAGGTGAAAAAAAAGGAACATTGAAATTTATTATTATATTATTTGATAAACTTATTATTATGTTATCTTAACTAATAATTGGTTTTCAAACCCTGGGAAATGTTTGGTTCAATGAAATAGCAATTACATTCCTAACATATTCCTAGTATATTATTAAACATGTGTTTGGTTAGAAACAAACATAGAATAGGTAATGATCAATAATATCTATTCTTAAAATTTGAGGAATGGATAAAACTACTCCCTACTTATCTTTATCTATTCCACGAATTACTATTCTTCTTCGAGACAAATTTATCATTCTCACGTTAAGCCTCTCGAAACTTCTCCTTCTTCGACATCTTAAACTTTTTCGAGCCTCACTCCCGAAACTTCTTCCACTTCTTCAATCTCGTGATTCTCTTCTCCAATTTGTAATTTTTGTCTTCTATAAGTGGCTACTTTCGTGATTTTTGTCTTTTGTAAGTTCGTGATTCCAATGCGGCCATGAATAAGTACTGGTTTTGTTTTGTCTTCTGTAAGTGGCTATTTTCATTATTCAGATTCATCTCTTAGGAACGTCTCTTTTGTTTTTGAACTCAAAAGGGGGACTGGATTTAGTACGTTAAATTTTGAATCCTAAGTAAGAGGAGATTCTTGAACTCAACTGGTTTCTCCAGTTTCAGTTCTCAACCTTGTAAAATTTGGATCAAATCCAAACATGGGATTGGGTTTATCAATTTTAATGGAACTGAAAGCAACATCGTTGTTCCTCATTTTTTCCTACCCTAGTAGCTTTGGTTTCACTTTTTTGTCAATGCCCTTGTTGTATGCATCGTGGGTTAGTGTCCTAATATCCATAACTTCTCATCCTTTTATCGATCTCCCAATGCTGTTGGGGAAAAACCCAGATGGGAGTTTCCCAGTTTGGTCGATTATCATGTTTAGTCCATACTTGTATTTTGTTATGATATATTCATTGCTTAGAAGGTTCACAAGTGGTGAGGATCCTTACACACCATATTTTCTGTTTTTGATAATCAAGCAAATTGAAAGCTCTGCAGCTATAGGTTTCACCTCTTTCTGGATCATTAATTAGGTTCTTTACATTTATGTACTGCCACGTTATCAAGTGTTCTGATTTAAGTTTATCTCTGTCAAATAGGGGAAAATATGACTAGGTTGAAGCAAAATCATCATGACTATGTATTGCGATGTGTCTGAGAAGTAATTTGTATGGAGTTGGAATTCATGATGCATGATGCGTCTTTTTGAATTTGCAGTCGTTGATCTTAATTTGGTGCTTAGTTCTGATTTTTCAGTCAAATAGGACTAGATTTTGTTCAGTGTTTGCTTATCAGATGTTGTCATTCTGTTAGGCACACTAGCAAATACTTGGAAGGATTTTGCATTAGGTTCATCTCAATTGCAATAAACTGGAAAAGTGTCATTATGTATAGTTCCAACTGCGATGTAATGACGTGTAGACCTAGTCAGCGTCATTTGTTGCAAAATAAGTTTGATAAGCATTTGTCTACTACCTTCGATTGTAGGATGGGCCATTGAATGCATTTGTAGGATGGGTCATTGAATGCATTTGATACAGTGCTATATTAATTGATGGAAATAGCGTGCTATAAGTTATTTTATTTTACATGCTTCCCCTAATGCTTTTGCAGCTACTTTAAAAAGGCGTCCAATCAGCAACAAGTTATGTCCATTCCAATAGTCATTATTCCTATTTAAGCGTCATGTTATCATGATAACAGATAATAGATACAAATAGTTTAACTTATACATAAATGAAAATTGAATTGTGAATATGCACATGAATTGAAAAATGTGTGCTTGCTTGGCCAGAAGAAAATGTGTGCTTGCTTAGCTAGAAAACTATTTAGCAACATGATATTACATACTGTTATACTGAAGCATTTTCCATCATTAAAATCATTACCAAATCAGAGTAGTTTAGACTAATTTATAGATTTTATCATTACGCAATCAAGAGATTGGATACCGAAAAGTAACGAGGGCTTATTTAAGTAGTTCAGATTATAAAGCTTTTGGATTAGAAAAAATACCATAATTGGGCCTTAGAAATGTTTAACATCCATATTTACAGATAAGATAGGGCTGACTATTTGTTCCTCCGGCTTTCTTTCTGTTGTCAGAATTCACACCCTTCATTTTCAATGTTCTTTCAAAAGGAATTTGCGGAGAGGTCAAGCCCATTACGGCATTACATTAGCTATATAACACATAATAATTATCCACCCACGTGTATATATCGATATTGTTAATTTATGTGGTCAAGCCCATCGGTTTTCCTCAAGCTTACATTGACACCCACAAATTTATAAATTGACACCCACCACAAACTTACAGCCTATATAAATATAACCCCTTCCTCAAATTAATTTAATACATTCTCTTCCTTCCCTCTTCTGTCTTTAGATTCTCTATCTCGAGCACACAAAGATCACTGCCTTCTTTCCTTATTCGAAGAAAGATCCCAACTTTCCGTTCTGGGTCGTCGAGAAATGTTCTCGCAGAGTATCGTTGAGTCCGATTTCATGCCTCTTGAAGCAGCTCGGTGTCACTTACTCAATGAGCAAACCACCTCTCTCCCCACAACTGCTGCTACTGCTGTTAATGGAGCCGGTGTAACTCCTGTTTATAGTAGAAGCTCGAGCTTTGGGTGTTTGGCCCCATCTTTAACAGCGAGCTGGGATGAGTTGCCACTCAATGCCGACGACAACGAGGATATGCCGCGCTTCAGTGTTCTCTGCGACGCAGTGGCTGTCGGGTGGAATCCATCTCAAACCAGCTCTCTCCCCACAACTACTGCTACTGCTGTTAATGGACCCGGTGTAACTCCTGTTTATAGTAATGGCCGTGGGGGAAGTTTGCGGCGGAGATTCGGGACCCGGCAAAGGGTGATGAGAGACGTAGTGAAGAGAAGAAAACCTAGATGATAAACACACGATTGGGCCACTTATTTGGGTTAGATGTCTAAGCTATTGGGCTTAATACAATGGGCTAATAGTTCAGTCCATTTATTCAAGTCCAGCTATGTTATTTTGATCCACTTTTGTTTTTACACTTAATAGAGTATCTTTCTTCTTGTATTCACGTTATCTGTCATCAGATTGTTAACAAACCTTTATATATAAGGATTGGGTCCCTGCAATACAACGTGAGCCAAAAAGGTTATTCTCTTTCATTACATTTTTGTCACAAAGCATGGGGCAAGGGTCTGGTTGGGGACGTTTGAGAAGGCAGAGGACGAGGCGTTTGCTTATGATCGCGCCGCCTATAGAACGCGGGAGTCCAGGGCATTGTCGAATTTCCCGTTGAGAGTTAATTCCGGTGAGCCCGATCCCGTGAGGATTACTTCCAAGAGGTCCTCTCCTGAGCCGTCATCATCTTCGTCAGAAAGTGGGTCGCTGAAGAGAAGAAAGAAGGTTGTTGGTGGGTCGTCGTCGTCGGCTTCTACTACGGTGGTGGGTCAAGTTGCGGTGCAGATGAGAAACCAAATGGCTGCTGAGACAATTGGCGGGCAGCTGTTGATTAGCTGATGATGACGTCATCATTTATCTCCAGAGGCCAAAAGCAGCGTGAAACAAAATAAAATGCTTTAACCTCTTAGCTTAATGCTTTTAAACGGCGCCAATATTCTTATAGCTATTACTTAGTCTCAGAAGTATTAAACATCCCAGCCTCAGCTACTACCGCTGGTATACATAAATCATGAGATGAGCTAAGAAGACTGTGTTTCTCTTGGTATGAACTTTTTTTTTATAACAATGAAATTCATATCGGTAATTATTAAATGTAATTATTATATTTATATTTTGATTTATAATTTAATTGCAGGTGGTAAGTACAAAATGAAATTATTGGACGATTCTGAACAATTTCGACACTTTATTTAAATAGGCACAAGCATTGGGATGTGATTTATTAAAAATTCAAGAAGATTACAAGAAAGTCTTGTAAAAAATCATAATTCTTGATTAAACATGATTTGATCTAAATCAATCTGCCAAGATAGCCGGGGAACTCGCTCAGAGCTCGTCCTCGTAAACAATAAAATAAAGTCTATTTTTATTCTTATAAAAAGTAAAATGAAACAAAATAGATCACTGTTGATCTATTAAAAAATAACAAAAGACTCATATTTTCTTTCTTTTTATTCTTTATAAGAGCTAAAAATAATAACTATATTTTTTTATACTTAACTTGAGTGGTATCTTCTTATCACATAAAAAATTCTACTGCACTTCTCCATTTAAGCCACCATAATCTCATACAGTAGGGTATATCTTATTGATCTCTCCATTACTTTGAATGATAGACATTAGGTACTTAAATCGCTCTTTCTATGGAATAACTTATAAACCGATCTTTACATCCATATTGGGGTCTACCCTATGACCTAAAAGATACACTTTAAGTACTCAGTCTTAATACTGCTCAATTTAAAACCCCTAAACTCTAACTTATCCCTTTAACATTCTAGCTTAATATTGACATCCTCTTTTTTCTCATCTACTAAGACAATATCGTCAGCAAACAACATACATCAAGGCACATCCCCTTGAATTTTCTTGTGAGCTCATCCATCACTATTGCAAATAGAAAAGAGCTCAATGAGGAGCTTTAGTGTAGCTTAATATCAATACAAAAATTTTCTGTATCTCCTCCTATCGTCCTTACCTTAGTATTTACCCCTTTCTACATATCCCTATTAACCTGTATATAAGACAAAGGTACACCCTTAGCCTTTAAACACCTCCATAAGATTTCCATATATACCTTGTTATATACCTTCTCTAAATTAATAAAAACCAAGTGTACATTACTCTGTATTTCCCTGTAATAATCTATTAATCTTCTTAAGAGATGTAACGTTTCTATTGTGAATCTTTTTAGCATGAAGTCAAATTGGTTCTTCTGGATTGGAGCCTCCTTTCTCACTCTCTTCTCAATTACCTTCTTCCACAAATTCATGGTATAATTAAGTGATTTGATTTCTCTATAGTTGTTACAATTTTGATGTCCCATTTGTTCTTGTGCAGAGGAATTAACATATTTAGTCTCCACTCTTCCAACATTTTGATGGTCTTAAGGATCACACTACAAAGCCTGGCTAGCCTAGTAAAAATGTCTCCACTTAGGCTTTTCCACACCTTAATGAGTATTTCATCAGGCCTTATTGCCCTTCAATAGTAAGATCACCTAATGATATATTGTTCTCTATGCTTTCATTAAAAAGGGCGATAGAAATACTTCTGTCATCTTCTCTTGATGTTATTTTCAGTCACGAGCACCCGTTCCTCTTCGTTTCTTATATAACAAACTTGATCTAAGTTTCTTATTTTTCTCTACCTAGCTCTCACCTACTTAAAAATATCATTTTCTCCATCTTTAGTATATAATCATCTCTTATGTAACATAATCATGAACTCTTGTTGCCATAATTATATAGTTATGGACATATATTATTTTTATTACTTTGCATTATTCTTAGTTTTATATCCATAAGATACTTAATCAATCTCTTTCTTATATTAATTTTGATTATTATTTGTATGTGAAATATATAAAAATTAATATTAATAAAAACAGAGAGATAGTTGTTACTCAAACTTATATTATTATGATTTTGAGAATGATGCAAATTTAAAAATTATATAGTACAATATATTAAGGGACTACTTTATAATGTTAAAAAATTTAGAGACTATTTTAAAATTTTAAAAATTTATACAAAATAATACCCGATATTAACTAGTACAAGTATTATACTCTATCAAAATTAAATTTGATAACTAATCCAATACAGTATTCGTAACCTTAAGTTTGAGAGATGTAGCTGCCTCTCAACCTCTCTCTTTCTTTTCTTTCGTCTTTTTTCTTTTGTCTTGTTCATACTCACGAAGAATACTAAACCCTTTGAAAGTATCATACCGTGCGATCTGATTTATGTTTATTATTTAATTTTTGTTTTGATTATAGAATGTTGTGCATACTCATTTATTATTTATTACTATATTAAATGTCAAATATGAAATTGAAATTTTTTTTAAGCTTTCTATTGCTGGACTTAGGAGTTAATTTACTGAATTAAATACAAACGTTTGACCGTGTCATTTTTTTCATCGATTTTTATTATTCTTAAAGCTAACAATTAAGATTAATTAGAATATATCTCTTTCAAATTAATTATATTTTAAAAAATAACTACTTTTTGACTCTACATAGATTCTCATATCATGAAGTTGCTTAAACTAATTATCATGAAGTTGACCAGTCGGCTCCAGGCAGTCATGACTCCAGGCATTCATGATCAGAATCCAGCATAACATTGTTACTAATTTTCCTGTTACAAGCATAAGGGCTGCTCTCATTTGTATAGTTCATTAATGATTCATTGAAGCCGGATAAAGCACAGTTTACCAGAGAAAGAACTTGTTACTATCAATTTCCTGTGAATAACCATGTAAAACTATATGCAAAGAATGGATAAACCATCCTGTGGCAGTGGCCGGAAAGACTACCCACCAGCTGCAATATCAAACCACCCCTGATAAGTGACAAAATATACGACAGTTGCACAGGAATCTGCAGATTCAGAAATCTTACAGCAATAACGTCTGCTAGGAGTGTAGTGAGCATGACCTCATGCTAGATTGCAATTGTACATTAGACTAGCATGGTTTTTTGCCATATATGCGAAACAGGTATCTATATTTCGGATATGGAAAAGGCGTAAAGTTGATGATAGTCTCATAATAGAGCTGCGTTTAGTCTACTCTTATTCATTCTTTGGTCATCAAAAGTATTTTGCATTTCTGTCTCCAACACATTACTCCAAGCATATCCTGCAATTTGGAGGTTAATGGCACAGAAGCGTAGCAGAATTTAATGCATGACATGTAATCTATCTGCATGACATGTAATCTATCAGGTCACAACGTATTATGGTGCACACAAAAGATTTATTGTTAATCTAAAGAATTCAAATCAATATAATTAGTAACTATTGGCATTGAACTCAGATAAACTGAGTCAATAGACACAAGTTTTCAAACATGGCACTAGAATATCATGCACCAAACTACAAGATATTATTCTTGGATAGATGTTTCACATCCATCAAATTTCTGTTTAAGTTAGCAAAATAACTGATATAATAGCTCCTAAAAGTTTAAGTCACAGCAAGCGAAGATAAAGTATTGGAAAGCTCAGACACAACACAGGACATGGATTGGCAAACAGAATGAGAGATGCTACGTATGCCAGGCGGATTTGATGACAAAATGTTCTGTTCATTTCAGCTATCTGGATTAGTTTCTGAAGCACTAAAAAAGTTGAAATGAATACCTCTTGCGTTTGGGAACAAGCTTCTCACAGTCTATTGTTGCTATATCAGATTCAATGCAACTGTAGATACTAGTCCAAATATTATCACGCTGCAAACTAGATTTCTGCCAAGAAAAGAAACAATAACACTTGCTGATAAATTCTCTTTATGTGTGCAAGTTGCAGGAATGCACAACAATTCAATTGGTTAGACAACCCCAAGCACAATATATTATGTTTACAATAACCTTTTATTCTATGAGATACGATTCATATACTAGCAGATATTGAGAATTTTATTATGTATAAAACTTGCTTAACAAGTAATTAAAAGATCATATCTCAATTTTCCAATATTTTATATTTCATCTAAAATATCCTACTTGTTTCTCTCATACCGTAAGCCATAAATGCAATAACCGAGAGACAACTTGAGAATGGTTGCAATAACAAGATTTCTGTAGAAGAATAAGAGCCCATTGAATGGTTTCTTGCCATGAAAGGCCGTCCAAGTCTGTAAGGCAAAGGTGAATTAGTGAGTTATAGATGTCTTTACAATAGCTACACTCGTATAAAATATGATCATGACTTTTCACGTTATTATCACAGGGGATATAAAGATGACAAGTTCAAGAAGTGAAGCTTAAGCTTAGTTTAATGAATAACGAAGCTCTCCCATTCCCTATTCGAGAAAGCTACATTGATATTGATCACTTTAGTTATTAATGAATAATGAAGTTGTTTGCCTTTGAAACAAATTAAGTTTCTCAGAGTTGTACAGCACTCTGTGTTCTTATACGAGTTCTAAGATTCAGATGCTATGAAAATGGTGAGACTATATGCGCGCCCACAAGTCTGAATATGAAAACTGCTGCATTGAAGATCTTCAATCCAAGGTTAAAATTATAGCTTTAACTCCATTCCAGCCTAACAAATCAAAGAGGAACAGGGAGGAAGGGGAAGATTTGGTGGACAACCACAGGGTTGAAAGATATGACTAAGGTGCAATGAGAATACAAGATATACATTACCAATAATTTCTCGTTCATAAATTTTACTGAGAAACTTTGCTACTTCATGACAGTCCTCACACGATCTTAGATTCTTCATTATCCTAATTACAGCTGGTGCTTTGGTCTTTAACAGGCCATAAGCAATTGCCAATCTCTCACTATGCTCATATAGCGCATCCTCTTTCACTTCATCCACATTGGGCAATTGAGAAGATACTGAAAAATCGAAGGGGGTTAATTATTTTGCAAACTTTCCGCAAATTTTCTTGGCACCAATAAAATAAAATCAAGCAAAACTGAAATAGTAAAAATATCAGAAATTTGGTAATGCAGTTCGGCAAACCTTGCCTACATCTGCGGGGCCCTCACCCAACTTAATCACTTTCACGAAAATACAATAGATTTACCCAAGGCTTTACTGAGCCGACACCACTCAACCCTTGACACTATCCCTCAACCTCACTTCCCGTGAAAGAAT
>JAOSBL010163287.1:0-11466 GCA_027568915.1 Erythroxylum roraimae
CTAATCTTCTCCAACTCCAAGCCTAGCTCTATCATCCCTTACTTGCTTCCTTGTCACTTTGCTCTCTCTTTCTTTCTCTCCATAAAAACCTATCTCTACCCCTTTTGGAGATGATGATCGTGGGTGGTGGTTCAAGCTAGGTATTGGTGATTTTCTTGAAGAGCTTGAAGATTAGGTAGCTAAACCAAGTAAGTTTGCTTTTAATGTGAATAGTAGACTGGAAAGTGTGACTTGGAAAAAGAGATGAGTTTTGTTTTGAGAATGATTTTTGAAATGAAATTGATGGAATGATACCTGGGATTGTCATGAACATGTATTGTACATCTTTTATTTCATTCATGTGCATTATTAAACATCGATAATTGTACAAATTGTGATATATATGTATGTTATTTGTTATAGAGGAGCAACTGGAACGTCAACCCACAGACGTTGCCGGAACTTCCAGGCACTAGCTTTGGGAGCAGTTGGTGAGTAACCTAGATGGTTTCTCTCAATTATTGTTTGCTTATGCTTATGCTTTGAATAATGAATGACTGTGATTTGATTGGAGATTCCGGACAAGAGGTTCGATGATTGTTCAATGTGAATTGCGATATTGAAGTGCTGCTTGTATGTGAATCTGAGACCTATGTGCCTTACACTGTGATTTGATTATGGTACATGCATTCCATTCATGAATGCATAATCAGATAATGGCAGTTGTGACCGGAGTAGCCACCGATTAGAGCTTAAAGCTTAACGAATGAAACCAAGCCTCGAGCTCGAAAGTGATTTAGAGCCCTAGGCTCAACGATTAATGAGCTCAGTATCCAAATGGATACGGGACAGTTCAAGCACTCGGTCGCAACAACGTAATAATTGAAAAAGGGTCTCATTAGCATTTCATATGCATTTTGATATGTACGTTTGCTTGGTTGAAGTGCCAAATTTGCCTACGCTTAAGTGCAAATGTGATATTGATGTGAAGTGCAATTTTGTGTAATATTTGTTTTGTGAAATAATGTGTTACATGAATTGAGTGAACCATCGATGATGGTTACCTCATTGAGTTCGCAAAACTCATCAAAATTACAACGTTGACTTTTCAGGACCGAGAGACGACGCTAGTTACTGAGTGGCTCCACTGCCGTGTAGATTGTGTTTTGAAAAAGTGAAGTCATGGCTCAAAGGTCGGTCAGCTGGGATTTTTGGATGGCTTGGTTAGATTGTACATATTTTTCTCTTTCATGTAGTATTTTTGTATTAGATTTTATTGATATACATGTAGTAAAGGTTGAAAGACTCAATATAGACCTTTGATTTTGAGAAATAAAATGAGGAAAAGTTGGTTTTAAAAATATTGTGAATTGTCTTACAATGCTTTATGCGCAATTAATGATATGATGCCATATGAAGTGAATGTAGTGAGCGAACATAGCTCGCCCTTATCATAGGATATGTACCGGAATGACCTCCGGGCGTCCCGGTGTGTACCCTGCGATAAGGGGGCGCTACATATCACCTCACATTGAATTTCCTCATTATCTGCTGAAATTTCTATTTTTGAGTTGCTACTATCTCCATGCCATTATTCCCATCATCACTCTCAATTTCCTCATTATGTACTGAATTTTCCATTTTTTGAATTGCTATTGTCTCCATGCTATTATTCCCATTTTGGTTTACCACGTCTTCTTCCTTCCTCCCAGATTTGTTCATCTCAAATGGCACATCTTTTACTTGTTTTTTCTTGTTATTAAGAACTTCCTTCCTTCTCCATTCCTTCTTTTCTTCTATGTTTTTTAGCATCCACATGTATGAGACTCGGATAGCATCTTCCTCTAAGCATCCCACTTCACCTAACTTTATTATTTTTTGGGAGTCAAGTAGCTTCCTGAACACATTCATATCTATACAAACTCTGGCATGACCCATTCTCTTCATCATCGCAGTGTTCTCATCCATTCCTAGTCGCTTTCTTAACTTACTAGCAATATGACTCATCCCTATAGCCGAACAATACTCCAATGATATTTTGTGAAAATTCACCCACATAGGTATTGTTACTAGCTAACTTCTATGAAGAGTTACCCCCAAAATCCATTTTTTAAGCAATATGGGACGACCTTTTATATGCCAAGGTCCTGCATTCATCATTTTCTTAGTATTTTCCTCAATATTAAATTTAAATAAAAAACAACTCCTCCTTATTCACCATTGTACTTACCAGACCTTGATTTCTCCATGCTTTTTGTCCTCACCTTGTGGAATGCTAGCCTCCTCTCAAGAAAGAACCCCATTAAAGAGGTGTTCCCCTTCAATGCGCCTTGCTTAAGGACCTCCAAAGGTGCTTATATTGGGTTATATGCGTTAGCAATGACGAACCGTAGTTTGCCCAGATTTCCCGTGTCAGCCATAATAGAACTCCAAGTCTTCTTGCCTTTGTTTTGTTCTTGAGCCATTCTCCCTAGATCATCCCCTAGCAACGAGAAATCAACTGGGTTGAGTTTAGGTTTGTGTTTGGGTTTTTCAGGTGTGATTAATGGGTGTTCTATTTCAGTTTGGATGGGTTCTATTGTTTTCGTAATGGGTGATTTAATGGTCGGATGTTGGGTGGAAGAGGGCAAAGTTAATGAGGATGAGGTATGGCTGTTGGAAAAGGAGGGTATGTCGGAGAGAGATGGTCGTTTCAGAAACCTTTTTTAGCATAACAAACTTTTTTTGGTCTTCCTAATTTTGTTGGTTGAACTTAATTAACCAATTCGACTATTTTGTCATTAGATGATATTTTGAATAAAGAATTCTTCATCTAATCTATTGAAAAATATGTATTAAAGCTCTTTTTTTAAAATATTGAATGAACTTAATAATACTAAAAACTTGCCTGATTAACTATTATGTTAAATCAAATTTGATTAAATTGAATTTAATCACTTTATTAACTTTTAACTATTTTACATTTAGATTGGATATTTCAATATTTTGAATATTACTTCCTCCTATTAACTTAAAAAAAAATCAAATCCTAATGGAGGTTGAGGGAAGTAACTATACTTTGTTCTTTAGACTCGGCGTAAGACCCCCTTGTTTTTTTTTTCTTCAATATGTCTAAAGTGTTAGACTGGTGAAGGTACTCATAAGTTATGGCGAATATTACGACAATACCCAAAAAACATACAAATAAAAGATGAACCAAGTGAATTTGTTTAATTAAACCTATTTCCAGTCATGATTGTTATTTAAAATAATTATATTTTGCATTTGTCTCAATGGACTAGCTAAGTGATAGGTTTCAGCTACAAGCACAAACATCAGAAGCTGTTTTCTGAAAACCTTGAGACAAAGGTACACGTACAACAGAGGAACCTCCCATCAATCCCAAATCATGACAACAGCAATAACCCCAACCCCAAGCAGAACAGCAACAAACTTGAAGAATGGTGTGTCGAAGAATAATTTAGCTTGTGGTTTGAATCCTTTGGCCATAAGATGGTTTATAGCAACATAGATGAAAACCCCACATGCAATTCCCATTGAGATACCGTAGATCCAATCCGCGACTTTGCCTTGTGTGGTTGCATCAATGGCAATGCCAATTCCTACCCCAACTGGACTGGAAATGGCAAATGCAAAAGAATAAGCCACAGTCAATAGAAATGGCCTCTTTGGAAGCATTCTTAGTAGTGCAATTCCCATTGCAATAGCTGCGAAAATTTTGTGCAAGGAAATTGTCCACAGGTTTCTCCATGCATCTGCCTCAGTCGCTGAAAGTATCGAAAATATCAGTTTCTTAAAAAGGAATCCAAAACCCATTTCTCTAAGGATTTGTGACACTTGGAATATGTAATTCGAAGTAGTTTATTTGTCACCTAAAAATGAGCACTTACAGCAAAATTATCAACACATATGGTTTGTTTTCCATTTTCTCCTGCGCTTGAGTCTTAATGTAACCAAAAGCAAACGAGTAATTTGATCCCAAACCTTTGAAGACAATGGATTGAAAGCTGAACTCCTTGTTTTTTGGAGGCGTGAATTTAATACAAGACCAATGTAAGATCTCATCTTTTTAATATTAAATGATAATGTTACGTGTAGAATTTTTTCAATATGCTGACTTGAAAGCACATAAATACCTGCGACTCCGACAGCAATACCCTCAAAAACCGAGTGAAAACAAAGAGCAACTATTAGCAGTACTGTGTCACCAAGAGAGGTGGTGCTCAAGAACAAATGGTTAAGTTCCACCTCCAATTCTCTTTCAGCAGACCTTCCTTGTTCAATTTCCACTCTGCTTTCTTTTTGGCTTCCCCTTGTAAGAAACATAACTATGCAATCACCGAGCATGGTCAAAAGGTACCCTGAAGATGCCAACATGAAAGCGAAAGGATATGTCTTTGTCGTCAGACTGCCAAAAGTATCTGCTGAATCGCTCAAAAAATGCATTAGAGAGGTGCCCAGAAAAACCCCACCAGCAAATTGTGTTCCCAAGAGGAGAAAAGTCTCGTTCCATTTGAAAAAATATGGGGAGACACCACCAGCGAAGGTGGTGACCAGAAGTATGATCAAGCACCAAACTTTCACCAGAATCAAGTTTCTGGAGTGCAAGTCTACGGCGACGCCGCCTTCGTGACCGCCATCTTTATCGTCTCCATGGCCGTTGATTATAGAGCATTCCAGGAGCAATGAAGAAATCAACAGGAAGGTTGACCACGGGATTTTAAGAGATGGCAAAGAAGCCATGGTTAGTGGATATTGATGATTTCCCCGAGGATTTAAATTTGCTGTGTATAATTAGCTGTATATTAAGGGGATCGGTGTTGTACAGAAAAAATAGATTAAAATGCTATGAAGTACAAATTTGACTTTCCAACGTTGCCGTCCGCTTGTACTGCACAAAACTGAATCAAATAAGTAAAAGTTATCTGTAAATGGAATTAGTCTATCATGAATATGTAATATATATTTTTTAGTTGATTATATTATTCTTTGTAATTATTTTAAGCAAGTAATTCAGACATTACATCCGGGGCTTGAGCACGGAGAGGGTACCTACCCAAGGCCCACCCTTATTAGGAGCCCACCTTTAACGCATTTGAGTAGTTTTTTTTATAGCATTTTTTCAATTAAAAGAATAGTAAATTCTTGATTATGGTAGAAGAAAAAGTTAACGCTAACTAATAAATAACTTCCTTTATTAGCTATATTACTGAAAAAGTTACCGTAAACTGTTAATCTTAGAAGCTAAATAACTTTCTTTATTAGCGATACAATTTTAACTTGTTATATTTATAAATACTTTGAAGCATTTGTGTGTATTTTTATACTCTATTTTTTTCACTAACATATGAATCTAGCATATTTAAACTCAAAAATTGGTGGTAAAATTTTTTTAAGGTTATGTTTTCTGATTTCTAAGTGATAATTTAAAGGTAAAGTTTCTGATTATTTATTTATTTTTAACTTATTAAATATTTGAACATATTATAATTAATTTGTAATTTGTCATTGTTGTGAACATTATATTAGCATTTTAAATCAAAACGTAATATTAAATGATATTGTCTTTATTTGTGTTTCTCCTTTTTTATTTTTAAATTACTTATTATTTATAAAAATATAATTAAACATTAATAAATAATTTAATTTTTGTAATTGTAATTTTCATTATACTTTGCCACATGTAATAATTATTGGATTTGTGTTATTGTAGAGGTTCACATAAGTTTAGTTATAATATGACTAAATCAAATAATTTAAGTTACCCAATTCAAAGACTACATAAACGGTTTCATTTATTATAAAAATTTGTATAATTCTATTAAACATGTTGTGATAATTAAATAACAATAAAAAATATTTGATAATTAAATCAGACAGCAAATAGTTGGATGTGTTTGATCGGTTTTTTTATAAATAGGTGGGTAGCATTAGATTACTACATTTACCATTATGTTAATTCCTATAAAAGAAAATTTTTTATTAGAAATCACTAATGTTAATTAAATTCAAAAGTTACTAAAAATTTTTGATTTAATAATTTAGATCTTTATCATAATATTTGTAAAATATCATTAGCTGATATTGTGATCATTTAATATTTTGTTGAGTATGTAGACTTATAAATTGGGTCACTTATGTATGAATATTAAATTTTAATAATAAAAATATCCTTTAAAAGTTTACATGTTTGCATGTTACCGATTTATTGAGGCCTTTTTTTACTTAACCTAGGGCCTATAAAACGTTAGGAACGGCCCTGAAAGTACCTTATATGATTCTAACTTGAAATATAAATATTTTTCTATAAAAAATCTCAATAAATAAAATAGTGAAACAATATACTGTTAATATACCATTGAGTTTCTACCAAAATTCTAACATAAAATTTGATAAATCTAAAAAAAAATAGATGATACATATATACAATGTAATTGTAGAATATGATAAACTTTTATTTAAGTAATTCTATTATGAAGATTTTTCTCCTAATCAAACAATTGAATAATTTCACGTAAAACTTTAATATATGAATCACTAAACTCTAATATTTTATAACTAAATTCTTATATTATAATAATATCATACTAAAGTATACTTCAAAACAATATTAGTAAAATCTATATATTTAATATTGTTCATTAATTGATTTATAAGGTAGATTTTTAAGGTGAAAATTAAATAAATGAAACAAGGTCTTATAAAGTGCTTATAAGCTAAGATCAAGATCATTTAAGGAGTAGACAAGAGTCAAAATATGATTCTCATGGGTGGTTTGCTTGAATCAACTAATAAAAGATAATAAAAGTATGAGAAATATCATCTTGTCATACATCACAAGAAGTTTTGAGATGTCTTTATAATAAGAGCAAGTTATAGGAGGTTCCACCCTTTTGTTAATCTAGTGTTTAGTGAGTTGGCAACTTCTTTAGCTAGCATTATTAAGTTTAACCCTAATCCAGATGATTTTTTTCAACCTATCTCTAGGTATATATACAACTGTTTCAAATTATGGTAGATCTATTCATACAAAAGGATTTATCAATCTTAATCATATAAAGTCAAGCATTGGACTATTATCTCAGACATATTAGTTAAAGAATAAAAACATATAGTTGAATCGTAATAAATCAATGAATCATATTGCTTAAATAAAGATCAAATCACAACATCCATCCTAACTTAGGGCTCATCCTACCTAGGCACTAATCAAACTTAGTTTATAAACATATAAAACAAAAGAAACACCAAAAGTTTAGAAGAATAATTAAAAAGAAAAAGAATCCATAAGATATGTATCCTTTTTCTCAAATGTAATCCCCTTTAAACTTCGATGGAAGGCTATTCTCTATCGAATCTTTGAAGTAATCTCTATTTTTTTATCGTCCTAGGTTCAAAATTGAGTCTCCAACTCTAACTTTTGTCTCTAACTCTGACTCTAATTGTATCTCCTCTTTGTAATTGACTTTTATATTACAAATTAGGGTTTTTGGTATATACACGGTCCTGTGAGTGACCATTCCCTAATTTTTCAATATAAAAGTCATTTATAGAGAGGAGAAGCAATTAGAGTCAGAGTATCCTAAAAACACTATAAAATCATAAATTTACACATTTTTAGGGCATGGCACACAGTCATATATGCGATTTACATAGCCATATATCTTCATAAGGGTAGAAAAACATCTTCAAAGCTTTACATGTTCACAATCACTTACACGGTCCCTTATACAACCATATATATTAATTACATGGGCATGTACATCTTCACACGGGTGTGCATATCCAAAAAAGATTTAATTCTTTTATTTTCTGCCCCAACTTCACCTAAATTCTTCTCCTTTTGATCTATGAAGGCAATTGAGACCTAAAAAATACTAGAAATAAAATAAGTACTAACATAAAACTCTTAAATAACATGCAAAACACTCTTAATATAGGCAAGAAAAACATAGTTTATTAATCATTTATCAAACATCCCCACACTTAAACTTTTGTTTGTCCTTAAGGAAATCATAATTCAAATAATAAAACTTAAAAACCTCTATCCCTTATTAACCTCAACATATACATCGATACCCTAGATCATCATATGTAACAGTCTGTTATTCATGATAAGGCTAAAATAGTGTACAAGTAAGGTAAATGAAAAATTAGAAAGAGAATTTCATGCTCATGCATAATTAAATATACACATACATGTGAATAATTATTGTTGACACATTAAAATAATTGTACATGCATTCATTGATATTTTCCGAGTATAATTGATTTATAAATGCGATTAAAATGCAAATCGTGGATTATTTGTATTGAAAATTTATTTGGAGAGTATTATTATTATTTCGGAATTTTTAGTAAATTTTAGGAAATTTTCAAAAATTTGGGGTATTTTAGCCTAGGAAAAATATGGAAATAAGAGATAAATAAACCAATTATAGTGTGACATGGGGCAGCATATACATATGACAAATGGCTTACATACAATGGTGATATATGGAGAGGTTTGATTAAGAAACGTGGTTATGTTTATGATAAAAAGAAATTATTGTAGCTATTGTTATTTTCTTTACCGTATACATCAACACCAAAATTCTTTTTATTCATCCATCACCGATCATCTTACTACTTCTGGTTGTGTATTTGGCTTTGGATTCTGATATCAAAGTAAGAACTTCAATCTAAATCTTATGTTCTTTCTCTTTATTTTCGTTATTTCCCATCCACCGAAAATGTTATGGGTTTTGTAAAGGATTTGTGTTGATGATGTTTTAGTGTGTGGAAATGAATACATGCATGACTGGGGTAGGAAGAAGTAATTTCAATGATAATTAGTGGGTTGGAAAAGATGCAGAAAGTGTGAAAAAGAATGCAGAAAAAGAGTGAAAGTGTAGAAACTCTAATGAAATACATGAATATAATTGTTGTTTTTGATGTTAGTGTTTAATCTTGAATTTTGAGTTGTTTAAGAGTAAGTTGAATTGAAATGGAAGTAAAAAAAGATTATGTATGCATAGATGTATTAGTTGAAAAAGGGAGGAGTTTAAATCTGGAAAAAAAATGGAAGAGAGGGAAAAACTACAGTTTCGGTGAAGAAGAAGAGATGTACGATTGTGACTTTCATGGCTACCAAAGAGAGACAGTTCTGAACATCCTTTGTTCTTTTTATTATAACTTCTTCTCCTAACATCCAAATGACATGGGACTTAAACCAATAGAATCATAACACATTGTTCTTCATCTCCACCAAAATTTATGAACATATAAAGCCATTCGGAAAAGATTGAGTTATAAATTTAGGATGAAAATGGTGAGTGTGCTGGGATATTGTTAAACTGGAATGATTTCACTAATCATGCTTCGGTATTTTGGCTATATTTTTATCTGTCAATTCCCAAATGAGATGATACTTGATTTAAATTGAACTAGAGACATTTGGCTACAAGTTTCAAGATAAATTGAATTTGAATTCTATCCTTAAGGGTCTTGAAATTTAGTTTGAAATTGAGTTTTGACTTAGGCTGTAGCACTAACCGTGACATAAATCATATCATGTTGTTACCGAATAAACTATATTGATGTAGGCTGAATTAGACAAAGTTTTCTTCATAAAAGTTGTAGCTTATTCTCTTAGCTTTCAATTGGTATAAAGGTTGTAATTTTTGGATATTGTAATTGAGAGATATGAGTTGTACAACTTTGAGTGCATGATTATGCACTAGCCAAAATGTCAAATGAACTCAATATGTAGTTTATTGAGTATAACTTTTGGAATATTGAATCAAATTGCATGATCTTGGTATCATTAGAACCTAAGACATGGGAAAATATGAAATGATTAACACATAAATCAATGTATAAATCTTAATTCATACTTTATTATGAAGCTTGATCCTTTTCTGGTTGTATCCCATGAACTGTTTTCGAAACTGATCCATCTTAACCACTGTAACTGCACAAGTATCTGGCCTCTAACGGCATCTACATAACAGGTTGAGAGAACTCTGTAACTCTTACAAAGAGGGTTAAGCAAGAAATGTTAGCTCTATTAGAACTTAAACCTATTTATAATAAGCTTTGGACGTTTTAGTAATTTAATCGAAATTAAATTCCAATTTCAGTTAAATGTTAATTAAAATTAAAAATAATTTTAATGAAATACAAATTATGCCTAAATAAGATCCAATATCTCATATTGATCCTTATTTATTAAATATCTCATATTTAATCATAAACTTTCTTAAACTTTACAATCAAGTCCAGCTTGATTAAAATATCTTTGCTCTCTTCAACTCATTCTATATGTGATACTCATTAGGTTCCTAAATATGTTGGCAATGAATATAAATTATTATTATAATTCATAATTAGAATTAAATAAATTAAAACTTCTTTTAATTTATCTCTAATTCTCCAATTAAACAATTTATAACCATTGATCAAGATTGGTGCCCATGACCACCCAAATATTTAGGAATGTCAAAGTAGTTTTGACTAACCTTTCTGTGCATGATTTTTCATATAATTCAATTATTTCATCATATAATGTTCTGATTAGACATAAATCATAGAATTAACATCTATTCTATTTTGAGTCAAATCATATTAGTTCTCTGCTATTAATTTTTGATTCAATTAATGAAATTTGTAAACTATTTACAAAGCATCATTTCAACTTGGCCAAGGATTATCTGAATCAATACTAATCGAAAACAATGGAACATTCTCCCTAATTACTTTAGGGTAATGAATCCTATTTTGATTACACAACTACCTCCATATATTTCATATTATATCTAATTAATATTGATTAAACAACCTATGATTAAATAGGCCATAAGTAGTATCAAAATATAGTAATCCCTATATGAGATAAATTTGGAGACCTCAAGTCAAATGATCACTTATACAATCATCACAATGAGAATTTCCTAGACATACAAGTAATGTTTCAAATGAATTTCTCATATCGGGTTAGTTCAGTGAACTTGTTCTCTAATAAGCACCCACATATTTGTTTAAGTACCTCCATACTTTAGTCTATGAGATTGACTACTTCCTTCATATAGAAAAACATATTGTGTGCTAGTCTTTTTACGTTCTATTAATTTTCAGTCTTAACATGTTGGGCCCCGAACCTTTCGTGGAAGCTAGAACTGTTAAATGATAAATTGTTGGAGATTATTCATGTCTAAAGCAAAGGAAAATTCATGAATTTGAAATGAAATAGATAAGATGGATTATATATGAAATATTAGAAGTTAAAAGCTGGAAAATGTAATTGAAACAAATCCATTGAGTATGCTTCGGTGTTTTAGCTATAACTTGATCTCTAGTTATCCAAATGAGATGATTTTTAATTTGGATTAAACTAGAGAGATAAGGGTACAATTTTATGATGAAATTGAGTTTTGATTCAGTCTCTAAGAGTATCAATTTTCGGATGGAAGTCAAGCGCAGGATAATGTTTTAGTATAAGAACAGTCC
>JAOSBL010163331.1:0-11464 GCA_027568915.1 Erythroxylum roraimae
TCCTTGAAACTCCAATACACAAGCTCTGAGCATATCCTCAACAGTCTTTATTGTCCTCTCACTTTGTCCATCTGTTTAAGGATGAAATGTAATACTGAAGTTCAACTTAGTACCCATAGCTGACTGCAAACTCTTCCAAAATCTCGAAGTAAATCTGGGATCCCTGTCCAATACAATGGACACCGGAATCTCATGCAGTCTTACTACTGCATTCACATACCTCTAGGCCAACTGATCAAATAAGTTTTTCTCTCTCACTGGTAAGAAATGAGCCGACTTAGTTAATCGGTCCAACACAACCCATATTGCATCATTCTGCCTCAGAGTCTTAGGCAATTCCATAATGAAGTCCATGGTAATTCGTTCCCATTTCTACTCTGGAATAGGCAACGAATGTAGCTTCCCTACTGGAGCCTGATGCTCAGTCTTAACCTGTTGGCATGTCATACATTTAGAAACATATTCCGCCACTTACTTCTTTATTCGGGCTACTAGAAATGCTGCTTCAGCGTGTTATACATCTTGATGGTACCAGGATGTATAGCATAGGCGGCCATATAAGCTTCCTCTAGGATTTCCTTTCTCAGATCATCCACATGCAACACACACAGCCTCTACTTCAACCACAGTGTCTCATCCCTCAATTCGAATTCAGAATCTGGATTCATTCTAACTTTCTCAATAAGCTTCACCATATCGGGATCTTTACTTTGAACTTTTTGGATTCTACCATGCAACATCGACCTCAGCTTCGAAGTCGTAATCAGTGCCTCATCTTGCTTCAGATTCAACACCACATTTAGAGCTCACAAATGAATTAAGTTTGGTAATCTCGATAACTGAATCTGAGCTACACTAGTATTCGACTTCCTACTCAAAGCATCAGCCACCACATTAGCTTTCCCCGTATGGTACTCAATCGGGCAGTTATAATCCTTCAATAACTCAATCCATCTTCTTTGTCCCATGTTCAACTCCTTCTGACTCAACAAATACTTCAAACTCTTGTGATCTGTGTAAATTCGGAACGTCTTTCCATATAGATAATGTCTCTATATCTTTAGAGCAAACACAACTGCAGCAAGCTCTAAATTATGTACTGGATAGTTAATCTCGTGAGACCTTAATTGTCTCGATGCATAGGCGATCACCTTGTCATACTGCATCAATACACATCCCAATCTTTGATGCGAAGCATCACTATATACCACATATCTTCCGGTCTCCAATGGAATAGTCAACACCGATGCTATAGTCAACTGATGCTTCAGCTCCTCAAAGCCCTTTTGACATTCCTCATTCCATCTAAATACTACATTCTTCCTCAGAAGTTTTGTCAGAGGGGCTGAGATCAAAGAAAATGCCTCGGCAAACATCCGGTAATATCTGGCCAATCCTAGCAAGCTTCGGATTTTAAACACATTCCTCGGAGCTTTCTAATTCATCACTACCTCTATCTTCCTTGGATCCACTCGTATGCCTTCTCCAGTCACTATATGTCCTAGAAATCCTACTTGATCCAGCCAAAATGCACACTTACTGAATTTGGCATACAACTATTTCGCCCTTATGATCTGTAAAATCACTCTCAGATGCTCAGCATGTTCTTCTCTGCTCTTCCAATACACCAAAATATCATCAATAAACATTATCACAAAGTGGTCCAGGTAGGGCTGAAACACCTTATTCATCAAGGCCATAAATGCTGCCGGGGCATTGGTTAACTCAAACAACATTACTAAAAACTCGAAGTGCCCATACCTACTCCTAAATGCACTTTTAGGTACATCAGCCTCTACTATCTTCAACTAATAGTACCCCGATCTGAAATCCAGCTTGCTGAATACTTGAGCTCCCTGCAACTGATCAAGCAAATCATCAATTCTAGCCAACAGGTACTTGTTCTTTACTGTCACCCGATTCAGTTACCTATAATTGATGGATAACCTTAAAGTCCCTTCTTTCTTTTTTACAAACAAAACTGAAGCTCCCCAAGGCAAAACACTAGGTCTAATAAAACCCTTTTCTAATAACTCCTATAGCTGAACCTTCAACTTCTTTAATTCCTTAGGTGTCATCCTATATGGAGGAATGGCTATAGGAGCTGCACCTGGAACTAAATCAATTGTAAAATCCGTCTCTCGAGCTGGAGGTAAACCAGATAGCTCGGCGGGAAATACATCCTGGAATTCCCTAACCATGGGAATGTCCTACACATTCGGCTTAGCTCTAGTATCGATGACGTGGGCTAGATAGGCCTCACATCCACCTTGCATCATCCTCAATGCACTCATAATTGATATCAACCTGGCTGGCATTGCTTAACTAATTCCTCTAAAAACTACTCTCGGCTGACTAGGAGATTCTACTACTATCTCCTTAGTATAGCAGTTCATGATAGGCTATGAGCAGTGAGTCAATCGATGCCTAGGATAATATCTATCTCTCTCAGTTGTGGTATAATCAAGTCTGCCTCCAATTATGCTTAATCAATCCGAATCAAGCATCTCTTGCAAACATCTCCTATAACTATCGTACTACCTATTAGTGTACTCACCTTTAATCCATACTGTAATAACTCTCTATCACAATGCAACCTAGATGCCAGATGCGCTGCGATAAAGGAATGCATAGATCCTGGATCTAGCAATGCGAATGCTTTATGATCATCAATAAGTAGCGCACTTGCAACGACATCCAGAGAATCTTGTGCCTCTTGTCTGGTCATGGAATATACTCGGGCTTGAGACTGCGGTCAGCTGCTCCGCACCATAGTCCTGACAGAAGGACCCACAAAACCCATCCTGCCTCTACCATGGTCTCTTTGTTTAGGCCCACTAGCTCGGCTCTACTGGATCGTAGCTTTACTTACAAATCCCCCTCTCATACCAGACTGAGCTCCAGTAACAACAGGATAATCTCTAATTTTGTGCTCTAAGGAGCCACATCGAAAACAAGCTCCTAATAATAACCAGCACTCTCTACCATCCTTCCTCCCACTAAGCTCACACGGGGGTAACTGACTCTGCGCTGTACCTCTCCCACTACCAGACTGTACAAAACCACCCCTCTGTTTGAATCCAGACTGTCTTGATCTAGCCGGTGGTCTGAAAGTTCAGTTTTGGCACTTACTAAATCTTCTGCTAGAACCACTTGGAATCTCACTGGACCTCTTCAATCTAGACCCTTGCTCAGACTCTGCTTGTCTGTCTCTTAGTAGCTGCTCAATTTTGATCGAAGCAACTCTCAACTCAGTGAAACTACTCAGGTTGGAGATCGCTAATCTTGTCTTGATCTCCATGTTCAACCCGTCTTCGAATCTCCTACACTTGTATTCTTCGGTAGGAATCAAAGCAGTAACATACCCCATCAACTCATTTAACCTGATCTCATACTGTGCCACTGACATCTTACCCTGCTTCATATCCAGGAACTCTTTCATCTTCCTGTCCAAGTAGATCTTGGGCATGTAGTTCTCCTTGAAGACCCTCAGGAAGTCTTCCCACTTCAGGTTGCAAGTCCTGGTGGTACTGCCGGCGAAAGTCTTCCACCACTGGTAAGTTGCACCTTGCAGTAAGGACACTGCATAGTCGAACTTCTCGCCCGGCTTGCAGTCCATCTGATCGAAAAATCTCTCCTTCCTTTCTCGCCATCCCTTGGCCTTTGCTGGGTCTGTACTTTCGTAGAAGTCCAAAGTCCCCTGCTTCCGCAGCCTATCATACCTCCTTTTCGTTCTCTCAGGAACTCTAGGAGCCATCTCCTCTGGTCGAGGTACCGAAGACTCTCTACTGGCTCCTATAGATCCTAAGTCAGCAGACTGTCCCACTTGATCACCTATGGCGGATGACCTATAATAAACAATAACTTCAATCATCATCTGTATTTTTCACGATATTTCATGCGTAAAATTCCTATACGTCCCTATGGATGCCAAACCATGCCCTGATACAAAAATGTAGCACCCCCACTACCATAAAGTATGAACCGAAACACCCTGAGGACATTCCAAAACGTAACCTATGATAATGGTGCGCTACATTCAATCCCAACATTCACTTAACATGGCATCAGCATTCTTTATTCTCTTATAAGACATCATAAGGAAAAACACCGAATTTTAAAACCAAATTCCTCCTTTCATTTCATAAAAACCAAATATTTACATTGACAGTTTTCAATATCATCCAAATATGTACATCATCATATCCTACTACAAAATATGCTACATGAAAGAGGAAATTGCACAAAAATCTATCTAATCTTTCCAATCCTAGTTGACCGATCTTTGAGCCATTTCTTCTTCTTCCTAAAAGTACAAGATTATACTTCTTGTAGCGTCTCTCAGTAGCTAAAGTCCTCTCTCGGTCTTGACACCAATACACATAACATATGATCCACATCTTTGCATTTTTGCATATAGCATCACATATCACTTTCCGAACAATAATAGCAATTATTTCATTCATACAAAAATACACATATCAATTATAAATGCAATGCATATGAGACTCACTTTCATTTATTATTGTCGTTGTGACCGAGTGCCTTTTTACTAGCCCATATCCCTTAGTGGATACCGAGCTGTATCACATAATGTCTTATATCTCTTAGTGGATACTGGGTACATTCACAACTGAGCCAGAGGCTCTTATCACAATTTGAGCTTTAAGCTCTTTGCACTGGCGTCTCCAGTCACGCTGCCTTTATCTTTCACGCATTCATGTAATGGAATGCATCACATTAACACATTCTCAATCAATCACATGATTTCACATTCACACTCAGAACACATTTATCATCGAATTTAGTCCAGCATTTAATAAAATTGTTGAGCAACACTTATTTCTTCACATTCATATACAAGGAACAGTTCAATTGTCACATTCATGAATCAAAACCTCGGACCTTCAATGTCTGGAATCGAACAATCAAATCACATTCATAAGATAATTGAAAACAAAATTTAAGAAAACAAATAATTAAGTGAGACGGTCTAGGTTACTCATAGTTGGCTCCTGAAGCTAACACCTAGAAGTTCCGACAAAGACTTGATGTTGATGTTCCAAATGCTCCTCTATAATATACAATACATACACATGTCATAATTTTGCACAATTTCATAAATATTCCTTGATGCACATTTATGTATATGAAATATGCACAATGCATATTCATGACAATCCCGGGTATTTTTCCATTATTCTCGTCACAAAATCAATCCAATATCAAAACTCACTTAAGTATCATTTGTACGTAGGGTTTATACCTCAAATAAATACTTTGAATCTAATTTCATAGCCCAATGAATCATTTCATATTTTTCCAAAAACTGACTTTTGGGTGTATTTCCAAAACAAGATAGTGTTGAAATACCAAAGCATGTTTAATCTGTACAGGAAAATTAGCCGCGGCAAAGCCAGGATTGGCCTCGGTGAACTTTTCCCGAGAGGACTCCTCGTAAAATCTTGTAACTTCAGCACGATGAACTTTCACAGAAAGTAGCAAATAGGAATCATCTTCCAATTTTTCCAGATTTTACAACATCCAATATCTTACACCTAACACATCTTGTACAAAGATCACCCCTTCTACTTCATTTACTCTTCATCCTCAACTCCATTTCAACTCAATATCATTCACAAAAAATTCATGATATATATTTGATCATTAACCAAAAATAGAGCATATTCATTTATCCATTCATCATTGACTTTTCTGCACTCATTCTAACCCCTTTATGAAGATCATTCTATCTAAAAAACATAACTATAACAAATTATAAATCATTAATCATCATACATATACAAAAACAAGAAATTTTACCTAAGCTTTTCATCATCCAACATACACACATATAAACTCATATAATCAAGTCATCAATCTTAATTTACTCATCATTCTAGCTTCATTTAACCATACCCTTGACATTTAAAGCATAACTTACTTGGTTTAGCTTCAAACTCTTCAAGAACACCAAGAATCCCTATCTTCACATACAACCCACGTACATTATGGAGGTGGATTAGGTTAGGTTTTTCTTGTGGAAAATGGAAGAAACAATAAGATGGAAATAGCAATTGAAAGATGGAAGCAAGGTTCAACGTCGGTGAGGTGAGAGTGAGTGAAGAAATGAAAATGGAGAAGAAGAAGAAGAAAGCATGAGACAATCGTGAGAGACAAACAAAAATGGTCTTTCAACTTAAAAGAATGGGGGTTTATGGCATGAATTGGCAAGTGACACTTGTCACTTACCATATGTCCTATTCTTATAACTTTACACTAGGTTCTCTCCTTTAACTAGTCCAATCAATTCTAATTCTTACTCCAATTGTCTCCCAATTTTTATTGACACTTGTCAATAAATCCCAAAGTCATTTATCAAAATTTTCATTTCAATTTGACGGTTAATTCTGCTGCCATTTATCATTCATCTTAACACTTGGCATTTTTTCTAGTCTAAAATTACCTAAATTTTTAGAAATTTTCCTAAAATTTACCAAAAATTCTAAATCACTAACTATCCTCTCCAAATCAGTTTTCAACATATACAAACCACAATTCCCAATATAATCACATTTATAAACAATTATGCCCGGAATATGTCAATGAATGCATGTACAATTATTTTAATGTGCATAAGTTCAATAATCAAGTGTATGTGCATATCATATAATGCATGAGCATGAAATACATTTTCTAATCTCTCAATAATCTCTCATATATATGCGATTCTAGCCTCAACGTGGGTAATGGGATGTTACAATGTATATGTTCAATTTCAAAAAAATGGAATAAAGATATATGTTATGGACTACATCTTTTGTATGAGATTATGAAATCTAAAATGGTTTGTTTTAAAACTGTCAAGTCCTAGTCGTGGGTAAATAAGCATGCCTAGAAAGGTCTGCAGCTACTCCTGTTACCAAACACTAAGATGCCTACTGTAACTAGACGCTTCAGTGTCTTTTGTGCCAGACAATCCGATGTCTTCTAATTTTAGACACTTTTATGTCTTCTCTTCTGTTTCAAACACCAAATATGGGTATCTTCTATTTTGGTCCCATTGCCTACTTCTGTAGAAAGGATTTGTAGGCTAATTTGTTGGTATTCTGTTACATGCTCAGTTCTGAAATAATCAAGCTCTGTTCTGAAATAACTAAGTTCTGTTCTAATATAATCAAATTCTGTTTTGATACAGTTAAATTCTGTTTTGGTACTTTAAAGTTCGGTTATGATATTATGGAATTCTGTTTTGATACTTGTAAGTTTTTATCGGAAGCAAATATATCATGTTTTGATATGTTTTATTATGTTCTGAGATACATATTGTTTGGATTGTGCTTTAATATGAATAATTAAAGATTGCTTGAAATGTGGTCTGATTCTGTATATGTGTATATTAGACTACTGTTAAAAACAGTTGCCAAATTATATCTTGTTTTATCTTGTTTAGTTATTTCCCCACTAAGATTTATGCTTAGAATAGTGGTTTTGCCTCTGTGTAGGTTCTAATAAGAAGGTTTAAAGACTGGGACAAAGACGATTGCAGTGGCCAAAGAAGGATGTGCTTTGTTTTGGGAGATGTATATTTGTGTTTAAGCTTAAGTTGTATTTCAATGTAATGAGACATGTTGTTTTTTATGTTTTGTTTAATGGATTGTAATAGCCTTAATATAGATGGATTTGGAACTTATGGTATGTATTTGGAATAGTACAATATGTTTGATATGTTTTGTTTATAACAACATCTAATGATATGTAATGTATGCTTGTTGGAATTTCTGGAAATGTTTTGGATTGTTCGGCATGTTTTAGTTATGTCTTATATGTCATTTGCAAATCCTTTTAGCGGGTATGTGGGTGTTACAGGGTTATTGTTGATAGATTGACAAAATCATCCCATTTCTTATCTGTGAGGGGGAATAATACATTGGACAAGTTAGCCCGGGGGTATTGTAAGGCCCTAAAATATACCCTAATTGAAATGATACATGTTCATGAAAGTACATGTGAGATAGGAGTTAAAATTATGTTATGATTTGAATGTGAAGGGCATATGACTTGAATTTTAGTATTGATGGACTATAGTTAGTAAATTGGAATTAATTGATACCATTAGAAAATTGAGGTATTTAAATTTATATTTGGACTAGGAAAATTATCAAGTGACAGTTAAG
This sequence comes from Erythroxylum roraimae, assembly GCA_027568915.1. Lineage (NCBI taxonomy): Eukaryota > Viridiplantae > Streptophyta > Magnoliopsida > Malpighiales > Erythroxylaceae > Erythroxylum > Erythroxylum roraimae. Next base: position 8,178 of record JAOSBL010163331.1, read on the forward strand.
TTGGCACATGGAAATTAGAATGACTAAGCCTAAGAATTAGTGACATTTGGCATAGCTAATACATTAACATTTGGCATCATCCATTGTGTGAAAAAGATCTTGGTAAGAATGTGATAAATGGCATTGTTAATAAAGTGACAAGTGACCTAATTAAATTGTGGCATTTGGCAGCATTCATTAAGTGACAAATGGTTTAATGGAAGTGTGACAAATGGTAGCTTAAGTGCAGGATATATGTGACACATGTAAAGAAGACATATGCCTTATGGTGGGAGTGACACCTAGACGGTGATGAAGCAAGTTTCTGCTGGAAATATTTTCTGTTTTGTTCTTTCTCCATTTTGCTTCCTTCTCTCCACTGAAACTCCCATGTTCTCTCTAACTTCTGGAATGTTTTAGGATTATCTTATTGATGCTGAAAGTTGCACATTAAACTTAGGTATGTGCTGGTTGTTTGGAAGCTTGGTTTAGCTAGGTTCTTGAAGTTGAATTTGATGTTTAATAAGGTAAGGGAATTATAAACTTGGTATCCTATTATAACATGTATGGTTTGATGCTTGAAATGGATCTAATGTGTTCTGATTTAAGAAAGAATTGAGGTTAGATACATGTTGGACACTGGTTAGAAAGAGTAGTTCCATTAGATAGGTATCGGTATTTTAGCCATATCTTGACCTGTAGCTATCTAAATGACATGAATTTAAATTCAAATTAAACTAGGTACATATATCTACAACTTTCATGAAGGAGTCGAATTTGATTTCCGTCACTAAGAGTGTCAAAATTTGGCTTGAAGTTGAGTTTCTGGATTTTGACACTGTTGAGAACAGTATGTAGTAGTTTAGGTATAACTCTCAGAATAATGAACCAAATTGCATTCGCTTTATTTCGTTTGAAACTTAATACATAGAGGAACATTTGTTTAGAAGAACACATTGTCTAGAAACGTCATTTTCTAGGTTAGAATGGCATTACAAAACTATTCCAAAAACTTATCTTGTGAAAACAACTGTTTGAAGGTTTTGGGCAACTTATCCCAAAATTGTGGGAAATGGTTAGGAAAGTGAAAAACATGGGGTTTTGTGCAATTGATGAACTATATAAGGTTTAGTTAATTTATTTGATAGAATAGGACTTAAATAGAATTGTTTAAGGTGTGTTTGAACTTAAATTGGGTATTCAATATAATTTAGTAATAGTTAGTTTAATTATGCATTATTAATTGAGATGATAATGTAAAGGATGTATATTTTAATAATGATGAATAAAATGTTTAGTTGCTTGGTGTGATCATGGATGAATGAGTTTCAAAGGTTTATGTATTATGAATTAGCTATGGATGTTTGTGAATTGGGAATTTCTGCGATAATATTGTGATGATTTCGGACCAACAGTGTCCGAGGAGTTTGATATTTGGGATTATGTTAGAAGTGCTTCCTATTTGTGATGACTCAATACCTTTATTGATATATTATTGCACATACTTGTAATTGTATGACATATGAACCTGTTTTGTTTTAAAATTGTCAAGTCCTAGTTGTGGGTAAATAGACTTGCCTAGAAGGGTCTGCAGCTACTCCTGTGACACTTCGGTGTCTCTTGTTATTGACACTTTGGTGTCTCCTGTTATTGAGACATAAGTCTCGCCTGTTTTGTGATACCGATCACGGTATCTCCTGTCTGAGTCCCGTTACCCGCTTCTGTAAAACGGCTTAATAGTCTAACTTGTTTTGTATTTTGATACATGATTAGTTCTGCTATAAATAAAGTCTATTCTGGTTCAAATCATGTTCCGTTCTATAGGGTTTATACCCTATTCTGATATTCAGTTATGACATTTGTACATTCTAATATGAGATTTAAATGATTTGCTTCAATATGAGAAATATTCTATAGTGATAAGGTTTATTCGGTTCTGAGATGCATTGTGTTGGAATCCTATTACTGGTTAGTTTTGCTTTGGAACAAAGATATATTTTGTGCTGCTATGTTATATTATGTTCAGTGATTCATGGCATTTGGATTGCTTTTGAATATGTGAATGTTTAAATGACTATTAAAGATAGTTGTCAATTTGTATCATGTTTAGTTATTCCCCACTAAGCTATATGCTTAGCACGGTAGATTTTTCCCATGTAGGTTCAGATAGAAGAGTATAAAGAATGCGACAAAGACAACCGCAGTGGCCAATGTCGATTATGTTTTGATGTGAATAAAGTTCAGTTTGTTGCTGTTGTTATTGACTTATACTCAATATGATTAGACAGTTTGTATTTTGGATATATGGTTTGTAATATTTATACACAGACAGACATTTGGATTTTCACGGCATGTAATACATTTATGTTATGTCATTACATATTGTATAGTATGTTTAAAACATAATGAAATGTGAAATAATGTATGGTGCTTGAGTTTTTGAGAATGCTTGGAATTGTTGGTATGATATATTTTATTGTTATGATATGTTTTATTGGTATGGTATGTGTAGCATCTGCATATCCTCCCAGGGGGTATGTGGGTGTTACATCTTTTGATATCAGAGGATAGTTTAGGCGATTCTGGTTTTACCAGCGCTTAACTACTACTTATATTTGAGTGTAAAAGTTTTGTTTTGTCCTATGCAGTTTGTCGTATGCTTAAGCACGACAACGACTTCTAATCAACTATAAATTGCATCTTCTTCCTCTCTTCCATTTTCTCCAGCTCTTTCCAGAACAAAATTTCGGTTTACTTTTACCTGATCATTTTGACAATGAAAACGAAAGATTTGGGCCAAACTTTCTTCTAAACAATTATTCCTTTATGTCTTAAATTTTAAATGAAACCATTTTCATGCAATTTGGTTCGATATTCTACAAGTTGTACTAAAAAAACTATAGATTGTTCCAAACCACGACAGAATCCACAATCTTAACTTCCAAACTTCATAACTTTTGATCCAGAACTCCAAAATTTACAAACTTTATATAAATGGAAAGATAAAAGAAGGATATACAACTTTCATGAAGACCATTTTATCAAAATCTCTCTAGATCAGTACAAAAAGATCACAGAAGTTTTAGATCAAAAATCCAACTTTCCACTGTTCTTCCTCTCTCTCTCTATTGTAACTTTTCCATAAACTCAATCTCCATCAATTAACTCCAATAACTTGTAAACCTTTACTCTACCTCATTTTTAGCTCATCAGTACTCAAAAAATTCCAACAAAATCCAAGATTCACTTTAAACATCAAAATCCGACCATCACACATGCAACTTTAAATTTCCAGCATTTTTCCCACA